>SJYX01010420.1:0-34412 GCA_006410675.1 Oreotragus oreotragus | reverse complement strand
GGATGATCCAGAGAGATGATATGGGGTGGGAGGGGGGAGGGGGGTTCAGGATTGGGAGCTCGTATACACCCGTGGCAGACTCATGTCAATGTATGGCAAAACCAATACAGAATTGTAAAGTAAAATAAAGTAAAAATAAAATTAAAAAAAAATTAATAAAAACATAAGAATCTTAATAAAAAAATAAAAAAGAAGCTGATGGCTCTATGAAAAGCTTACACCCAGGTCCAATCTAGGCCCTGCAGATGTTTGATTTTCTCTTGAGTACTGGCGAGCAGAATTGACCCTAGTGTGATGTCCAAGGCCAGAGCAGAAGTTTTTTAACTGAAATGATTCAGAAAGTAGGACCAGAGCAGCGAGAACTGGAAGAAGCATGGGCTTAGTATCAAATCCAAGGTTAAATAAGGGATAGCAAACAAGAAACAGAGGTGATTCAGTACATATCTGAGCATCCCGCTGACCAGAACAGGGAAGCGGGATGAGAGGTTCAGATGACAAATTAATGAAGGTGCAGTTTGGGAACACCTCTTAACTAATTCAGGGAAGGGCTGGGTTAACTCCTTCCCTGATGGCTCAGATGATAGAGAATCTGCCTGCAATGCAGCATCCCTGGGATGGGACGATCCCCTGAAGAAGGGAATGGCTACCCACTCCAGTATTCTTGCCTGGAGAATTGCATGACAGAGGAGTCTGGTGGACTACAGTATTGGGTCACCAAGAATCAGACATGACTGACTAACACTTTCACTTTTCACTTTAGCCTAGCTCCATTGAGTTTTGATAGTGGCTGTGGGGGTGGTTGTCTTAACATGGGGAGCAGGAGAAAGAGGGAGGTGGATGATCTCAGAAGGCACATTCTACTTTATTTTCTGTTTTTATCTGATCTACTCCCATATATAAATGTTTTTCAAAGTACCTTCACTTGACTAGTAGACACAATTCTACATGGAGCCCCAACACAGAAAATAAATAAAAGCAGAGCTATAGTGATTGAAAGGGGGTGGTAACTGGAACCAAGACTTCCTTTTCTCCTGAGGGTCCCCTGAGAGAAAACTTTTAGCAGTTTCTACAGGTTAAATAGTATTTAAGAGGAGAAATAAAATTAAAGAATTATAGAATGTTTTTATAGATATTTTACATGTATTATTAATATAATGGGGCTTCACAGCTGGGGTAAAGAACCCATCTGCCAATGCAGGTTAGACATAACAGACACAGATTCAATCTCTGACTCAGGAAAATCCCCTGGAGTAGGAAATGGCAACCTACTCCAGTATTCTTGCCTGGGAAATCCCAAGGACAGAACCCCGTGAACAAGAGGAGCTATAGCTGGTGGGCTATAGTCCATAGGGTCACACAGAGTCAGACACGACTGAAGCAACTTAGCACATTAATATAATGTATAGTCATTTTAATATTTAGTATTCCAAATGGAATTTAATCCATTAAATTTAATTGTAGTTATCATTAGGTCACTTATAGCACAATATATAGGTTGAGAACTCTAAATCCAGACTTCCTGGGATTTTGTTCCAGTTTCACCACATGCCTGATATGAATTCCTTATTCTTACTGTGCCTCAGTTTTCTCATTGAAAAATTGTATCTACTCCATAGGTTCTATAATGAGGATTAAATGAATTAATACATATAAAACACAGGATACTCTCTGGCATATATGTTATATATTTTCTACTATTTTTATCATTATCATTATTTTCTGTACCTTGCAATGGCAAGCAGATTGCAAACTTCCTGGAGTCAGAGGCACTTTTATGTCTGAGTGACTAATGTTTTGTATATAATAGATATTTAAGAAAGTAATTAATGGATTAACCACCTATTAACTGGGCACCTGCTACGATACAAAGGCATTCTTAGGGTGAGAGCATAAATATGAGTATAAAACGGCTCCTGAGAAACTTACACTCTAATGACCCTAAGTAAAATACAGTTAATTAATTGAATTGAATTGAATTTGATGTAAATTAATGTATAAAAAGGGCCTCCACGGTGGCTCAGTCAGTAAAGCGTCTGCCTGCAATGCAGGAGACCTGGGTTTGATTCCTGGGTCGGGAAGATCGCCTGGAGGAGGAGATGACAACCCACTCCAGTATTCTTGCCTGGAGAATCCCATGGACAGAGGAGCCTGGTGGGCTACAGTCCNTCAGTCAGTAAAGCGTCTGCCTGCAATGCAGGAGACCTGGGTTTGATTCCTGGGTCGGGAAGATCGCCTGGAGGAGGAGATGACAACCCACTCCAGTATTCTTGCCTGGAGAATCCCATGGACAGAGGAGCCTGGTGGGCTACAGTCCATGGGGTAGCAAGAGTCGGACACGACTTAGCAACTAAACCACAAAACACAGAACTCTAGTAGAGGTATGCAAACAAATTTTTACAAATGCTTTGGGAAAACAGGTACATTGTTTAAGTTTTTCTCATTGGTAACGTACTCTGAATTTTGAGTTGAATTTTGAAGAATGCATTAGAATTAGGTCTAAGTGTAAAGTCTTTTGCCCAATAGCATGAACGAAAGTAAAAACACAGGCACAAAAAGCAGCATGGTATTGAGAAATAGCAAGTTCTTTAGGTTCTGAAAGGGTGACAAAGTATTACTTGCATAGATATAAAGGTAAGTAGGACCTTGAACATAGAAATTCAGTGTGCCATCCTAAGATTTAGGACTAACTCCTGTAGGAATTGAGTAACTATGCAGGCTTCTCTGCATAAATCTTTGTGGATCCTGATGATTTCTATTCTGGACTGAGCAACTTCGTCAAGCTCCCTTTGGGGCTTTTGGATCTTTATACATAGACCTTTTACTAAATGAAAAGCAAAAATGAAGACCTTTGTTTTTTTGGTGGCTCCAACTAAGTGTCAGTAAAGGTCACTACAAATGGTTGAGAGACTGTGTACTTTGATTATTCACTCTCCCAGGTTTAATTTTGAAATCCAGTTGTTCTGGAGAGAAACTAGATGTCTTTTATAAATACATATATAGTACAATGTCAGGAACACAATCGTGGGAAGTTTTCACTTGGACAGAAACCACAAGTGCATAGTCTCCTGTAGCTTTGTAGGAAGAAGGACAAGAGCTAAACTTGGCTGTTACACATTCTTTCTCTGCGTTTTGGAGAATGAGAACCAACAAAGTATATGGGGTGGCCTGTGAGATTTTGTTGATTTAGCTAAATTTCAGTCTATCCCTTTGGACTTTGTTTATCTTTAAAACTAATTTGTATTTTTACTGTTTTATTAGATATTTTATGCAGTTAGGTTTTTTTTTTAACATTTACCTTAGAGAAAAAATTCAATAGATAATTGTGATTTAAGTGAATAATACCAACCAGTAGATATAAAGTTCATGACAAATAATAAAAGTTGCTGAATTCATACAGAAGTGGAAAGTCTCAGCAAATCTCCATCCTTTAATTTCTATAAGTGAAAAATAAAATTTTCCATCTTGAGCTCACCATCTAATGCCTTCCCTTTCCTTCTTACTGCTTTCAATGCTAATGGCCTCCCAGTTCCTAGATTTTAATAATGGATCATTTTCTCAAAGTTGACCTCTAATAGGTGACATGTCTTTTTCTTGCAGGAAAGGAAGAGGGAAAGCAAAGCAAATGAAAACTTCTGCTTGCTCTGTGAAAGCACCAACATTCTCCAAATAAGAATATTAACATATGTTGAAAAGCCCATGGTTTTCAGAACTGCATCTGGGTTCTAAACTGGGCTCTGATACTTGTGTGACCAAGCTTGTGACCTAGGTTAATTTACTTTTTCCTATTTTTAATTATTTATTTATTGGGGAAGGCAATGGCACCCCACCCCAGTACTCTTGCCTGGAAAATCCAATGGACGGAGTAGCCTGGTGGGCTGCAGTCCATGGGGTCACTAACAGTTGGACAGACTGAGCGACTTCACTTTCACTTTTCTCTTTCATGCATGGGAGAAGGAAATGGCAACCCACTCCAGTGTTCTTGCCTGGAGAATCCCAGGGATGGGGGAGCCTGGTGGGCTGCTGTCTATGGGATCACACAGAGTCGGACACGACTGAAGTGACTTAGCAGCATTGAAGATTAATTGCTTTACAATGTTGTGTTGGTTTCTGCCATACAATAATGCAAGTCAATTATATATATATAATATAAAATATAATAATATATATAAATCCTCTCCCCTTCCTCTTGAGCCTGCCTCTTCACCTGCCATTCCACTCCTCCAGGTCATCACAGAGTGCCAGGCTAGGTTCCCTGTGCTATACAGCAGCTTCAATTTACTTTTTCAATAATAAAATGAGGAATAATAATACATACATAATAGAGTTGTTTTGAAGATTAAAGAGAAGGCAGGTGTGGTCACATATAGCATAGTGAGCATCATCTATTGCAAATAGAAGTCATCCAATACACCCCTGGGTATCCATGCTGCTGCCAAATTATGCCTCATGGCTTCTGGAAGTCACTGTCTTTCTAGAGATCTAAACCATGAAAATTTCCTAAAATAGTTACTGAAAATAAGAGTGCAATGAATTCTTTATGATTGCTTACATTGAGTGGTATGGGAGAACTTTCCAGTATAAGAAGCACTCTTTCCCATAGCTGTGTGGTTGAGATAACCCTAGTCACTCCATTCATCTATCAAAGGGGTGGTCCTGGTGGTCATAAACCCCAATCAAAATATTTCTTGCTTTAGCCAAAGAGATTGGTTAAGAAATGGGCATGGGAGCTCAATTACGATTCTTCCCTAACTTTTTACCATAAATAATAGTGAAAGTGTTTCTTTCCACTGGGCTCAATAAATTGACAGGATATGAGTCAGGGTTTGTCTTCAGCTAACTCAAGTGCCACAAGAACTGCCTGAAGAAGGAAAGAAGAGAGAGAGAGAGAATCTTATCGTATCAGCTGAATTCCTGAATACAAATATTCCAGAAGCCATTTTTCTCTCTAGATTTCTTCACTATATTCTTACACTCTTTGAAATGGGTTTCTGTTATTTGCCATACAAAGATTTCTGAAAATATACAGTTTGGATTCCAGAAGAAGTTACTTTGATATATCAAAAATCTCAATCAGCCATTTTACACATTTAGAATTTTCTAAGGACAATTTTATATTGGAAAAAGATATATGTATATAAATACCTTATATTTCCCCATTTTTAGGTCCTTAGTATTAATAGCTGGACTAAAATTTGTAGAGTGGGATCAGACTTTCCTGCATTCAGGTCAGTATATTAATATTGAAGTTAGATGACTAATTTTCATATTCAAATACACCTCAGAAGCAGAAGAGGCCACTTGGGTTAAGAATCCCAAGAAAGTCAACACTATCACCAAAAACCAAAACCATAGACATGCTGAGAATATCCAAAGGTGTTAATCAGGGCAAGTCCTTGACTAAGCTGCTGGATACAAGCCCCTGACAGCGTCCGCTGAGTCTCTGCAATATCTGCAGCGTGGTTCTCTACACCTCACCACTCTCCAGTGACAAGGGATTTAGTACAATTGAGATGAGAGAAAAAGTAAATTTAACAACAAAAAAGTAATAGAGGAAAATGACTGCTTACAATGATATAGAAGACTAAAAATTTGTTCGTGACTAAAACATCATGAAACACAGGAACTCAATCTTCTTTGGAAACTAACCAGCACCTACAGCATGTTAGTAAATCATTCAGTGTTCATTTATTCCTCTCTTCAACAGATAACGAGTTCCCATTAAAAACTTGCTACTCATAGAATCAAGCTTCTATGTTGCTTATAGAATCAATCAGTGGGGATACAGCACTGTACAAATGCAGATAAAAACTACAGTGAGACATCACCTCACACCAGTCAAAATCACCATCATTAAAAAGTCAGAATCACCATCATTAAAAAGGTCTACAAATAACAAATGCTGGAGAGGGTGTGGAACCCTCCTACGTTGTTGGTGGTAATGTAAATTGGTTCCACCATTATGGAGAATACTATGGAGGTTCCTTAAAAAACTAAAAATACAGTTGTCATATGATCCAGCAATTCCACTCCTGGGCATATATTGGGACAAAGCTGTAATTTAAAAAGATATATGCACCCCTATGTTTGTAGCAGTGCTACTCACAATAGCCAAGACATGGCAATAACCTAAATATTCATCACTGATGAACAGATAAAGAAGACGTGGTACAGATATACAATGGAATACTACTCCACTATAAAAAAGAACAAAATAATGTCATTTGCAGCAATGTGGCTGGACCTAGAGGTTTTGATACTAAGTGAAGTAAGTCAGAAATATAAAGACAAATACTATATGGTATCTTTTTTAAGTAGAATCTAAAATATGACCAAAAATGAACTTATCTATGAGAAAAAAACAGACTCCGAGACACTGATAACAAATTTGTGGTTGCCAAGGGAGAGAGGAGGGATGGGGGAGAGACAGATTGGGAGTTGGGATTAGCATATGCAAACTCTCAATATATAGACGTTCCAGCTGTATAGCAACTGTATTCCAATATCCTGGAATAAACTATAATGGAAACGGAAAAAAAAAAAAACAGTAATCAGCTAATACAGAGAAGCAATGCAAATAAGGTGTGTGATAAATTTTCTTAGATATTTTTGTTTCTTAGAGTGCCACCCCCTTCTTTCTGCAAATTGTGTTTTAACTAATAGTGACTCTTCCAGGGCTGTCAGTCTCCCCACTTACTCAGCAGTAGACAGAATACATTCAGCTCCCACATGTGGTAGACCCACTGTATGTCTATGCTCACAGGTCATGGAGATTCCTCCCTATACACAAAAGAGGTGGCAAGAAATTGCCACATGCATATGGCACATATCTCCTCTGTTCACACACGCTCCATTGTCCTCTTAGAATTCACTTAAAAAATATACTTTCAAAGAATGAGAATTTCAAGGCAGTTAACAGCAGAGCATGAAATGAAGCATGGGATGACCTCACAGGTTGCACACCCATTTGCCTAGTCCTATCTATATCTTACATTTCATTAAAGCTCTCTCTTTCGTTCAAAATTCAAGATGAAAATGCCAGGATTCTCACATAGAGAAGGAGACTCACAGTATTTCCCAAACAGTTTTCCGCTACTTGACTATGTTCTCTTCCTCTTTCATTTTTGCTTGCCTCACTCTTGGGTTTGCCTTGGAAACTTTCAAATCTTTCAAACATTCAGTCTTTCCTTAAATTGTAGAGTGCTATCCTGATTCCCACATCCAACCCCACCAGAACTCAAGCACTGGCGGAGAGTGGACCCTTGTATCCATATCACTCATCAAATGTCCCTGCCATTAGCTTTCCCCATTAACTTAATTAACTACCTAAGAGAATTTGCTGTCATTTGTCAAGTTTTCTTCAGCCTATTACCTCTTCAGTTCAGTTCAGTTCAGTCGCTCAGTCGTGTCTGATTCTTTGTGACCCCATGAACCACAGCACACCAGGCCTCTCTGTCCATCACCAACTCCCGGAGTCTGCCCAAACCTATGTCCATGAGTCAGTGATACCATCCAACCATCTCATCCTCTGTCATCCCCTTCTCCTCCTGCCCCCAATCCCTCCCAGCATCAGGGTCTTTTCCAATGAGTCAGCTCTTCGCATGAGGTGGCCAAAGTATTGGAGTTTCAGCCTCAGCATCAGTCCTTCCAATGAACACCTAGGACTGATCTCCTTTAGGATGGACTGATTGGATCTCCTTGCAGTCCAAGGGACTCTCAAGAGTCTTCTCCAACACCACAGTTCAAAAGCATCAATTCTTCGGCACTTAGCCTTCTTCGCAGTCTAACTGTCACATCCATACATGACCACTGGAAAAACCATAGCCTTGACTAGACAAACCTTTGTTGGCAAAGTAATGTCTCTGCTTTTGAATATCTAGGTTGGTCATAACTTTCCTTCCAAGGAGTAAGCATCATTTAATTTCATGGCTGCAGTCACCATCTGCAGTGATTTTGGAAACTCGTTACTTCTGTGCAAACATATTTTTACTCTTTTTTAACATTTTTGAAAATGTGATATAACTTAAAATCAATATGCACCTTTAACAGTGTTTCAGGTAAAATGTGAGGGCGGGAGAATGTGTAAAATACAACCCTCTAACTATTTGCAAACATTTGGTGGCCTTTGAAAGAACTAATTAAAAGAGAACACGTGGCATCTACCCCATGCTCCTGAGGAGTCGTTTATACACAGCGTTATGACAACACTTACCATTCAGAATTACAAGTATTTATGCCATATGTGCTTTTGCTGCTCTACTGCTCATACCCTGAGGACACAGACTGTGTCATATGCAGATGGACACCCCATCACCACCTGCAGGGCTAATTCTGGGCAACTAAGAGAAGGTATTCAGCACTTACATCCTGAAAGAATGAAGGTCTATTTCTTTTTCCTGGGATTACAATTTTAATTGAGCTTTCAAAAATGCATTTTAATATTTACAAGGCATTTTTCAGAGACTGCTCCAAAATTTTTGGTTGATTTATGTGGGAAACCACATTTAGGATTCTAAATGGTTTAAGAATACATGGACACAGTATTTATGCCTTGTTTGTACATACACCTTTAATCCCTCGAATCTCTGAATATAGTTTTTTTTCCAACATCAATATTAGACAAAAGATCGATGGCTACAGAGTGAAATTGCTCCCCCAGGGCTACCCTGTGCCTTTTTCTGGACACTGCTCAGTGCACGTGTGTCCCCATCTGTAGCAATATTTTCTCCTAACTTTCAAGGTCATTGCCAGGGCACCAGTATGCAAAAGCTAAGTTGACATAGAAGAAGCCTCTATCATTCTACCACACCCACCCCCTTATATTTATTTTATGGAATTTTAGAGCCCTTGAGAAGGCAATGGCAACCCACTCCAGTACTCTTGCCTGGAAAATCCCATGGATGGAGGAGCCTAGTAGGCTGCAGTCCATGGGGTCACTGAGAGTTGGAAATGACTGAGAGACTTCACTTTCACTTTCCACTTTCATGCATTGGAGAAGGAAATGACAACCCACTCCAGTGTTCTTGCCTGGAGAATCCCAGGGAGAGGGGAGCCTGGTGGGCTGCTGTCTCTGGGGTTGCACAGAGCCAGACACGACTGAAGTGACTTAGCAGCAGCAGCATTTCCTGGGATTACAATTTTAATTGAGCTTTCAAAAATGCATTTTAATATTTACAAGGCATTTTTCAGAGACTGCTCCAAAATTTTTGGTTGATTTATGTGGGAAACCACATTTAGGATTCTAAATGGTTTAAGAATACATGGACACAGTATTTATGCCTTGTTTGTACATACACCTTTAATCCCTCGAATCTCTGAATATAGTTTTTTTTCCAACATCAATATTAGACAAAAGATCGATGGCTACAGAGTGAAATTGCTCCCCCAGGGCTACCCTGTGCCTTTTTCTGGACACTGCTCAGTGCACGTGTGTCCCCATCTGTAGCAATATTTTCTCCTAACTTTCAAGGTCATTGCCAGGGCACCAGTATGCAAAAGCTAAGTTGACATAGAAGAAGCCTCTATCATTCTACCACACCCACCCCCTTATATTTATTTTATGGAATTTTAGAGCCCTTGAGAAGGCAGTGGCAACCCACTCCAGTACTCTTGCCTGGAAAATCCCATGGACGGAGGAGCCTAGTAGGCTGCAGTCCATGGGGTCATTGAGAGTTGGAAATGACTGAGAGACTTCACTTTCACTTTCCACTTTCATGCATTGGAGAAGGAAATGACAACCCACTCCAGTGTTCTTGCCTGGAGAATCCCAGGGAGAGGGGAGCCTGGTGGGCTGCTGTCTCTGGGGTTGCACAGAGCCAGACACGACTGAAGTGACTTAGCAGCAGCAGCAACAGCAGAGCTATTGAATTGGGAGCAGATTTGAAGATCATCTAGCCTGATTCTTTCTTAATACAAGAATCCAGTGTATATCACCCCTGACAAGTTTATAAAAATTTGTCTTTGAGTTCCAGGCTCCGAATCAAGATGCAAAAGTGTGTGCCCTGGAGTAGGAAAGAATGTGTTTCTGTTTTATACTCAGAACGCTTCTTCAAGGGTGGCATTTCTCAGTCACCACTAGAAGCTACATGCCTTTTGATTTCAAAAGACCTCAGCTTTCAGAATGCATTACATTTTAAATCATACTTTTCTTTTAAGAATTCAGAGACTTTTTTTTAAATTACTTGACCCTACATGGCAATAGTTATAGTTCTGACTACAGCTGTGAATTTCTTTTATTTATAAATGTGCACCTATACCTAAGATCAGGGTATTTGAATGTAAATCCCTATTTGCTTATTATTTAATAAATATTATTTCACCTGCAAATAAAGTGAGGATCTATTAGGTACTAGATGCTTTTCCTAGGCCCTGGAAATAAAGTGATGGTCTCACAGCTATGGCTCCTGCCTTCAGAAAGTTTCTAGTTTTGAAGGTAGAAAAGTAATTAAATAACTAATCTTGATGGATTTGTAGGAGTTTTCTGATGTGAGAAGAACTGTAGGAGAACATGTTAGGAATGCCCACCTGGTTAGTTTTCCTGTACAATGAATCTTTTTACTGGTACCCGAATAAGTAGGGGTTATCAAGATGAAGAGAACAAGGAACCCATATTTGATGGTCCAGTGACCAGAGATATCATGGTAAATAAATTAAAGGAACTAAAAAAAATTAATATGGCTGGGGTATGAATAAAAGAGGGTCCTCCAGTGAGACTGGAGGGGTACGTATGGGCCAGACTATGGAGGGTTTTGTCAGTTCAGTGAAGGGTTTGCCACTTAGAGTGCAGGGAAATGGGAGCTACTGAAGTTTTTAAGCAAGGAGACTACAGCTGACTGGCTGTGTAAGACACCAGACTACAGATGATTGGCTGTGTGAGACATCGCGTGGAGGCTGCGGTGGGCTTGAGCCAGCTCACACTGACCCAAGAATGCCAGTTGTTAAATGTTCAGGAATTTTGTTAACTGGTTGTTGAACTGTGGGTGGTTTGACATAGAACATGGTGGAAAATTTTACATGTTGGAAATTGGCAAACACCACAAGTGAGGGTTTTGAGTTTTGTTGTTGTTTTGGAAAGCTGGTTTACCAGCACTCCGCTGGATAGACGTAAGCAAGACTGGAGACAACGGGAAGCATGATGGCCTGGACCAGGGTGGCAGCAATAGGAATGGAAATACACGGTTAGCTCTGAGAAATATTTAGGCATAGTCTGTCCTTGTATACAGCAGTAGATACAGAGATAAAAGAAAGGCATAGCAGGCACCAGGGTCATTTCCAATGTGTCAGTGGACCTCTAAATTGACATCCTTTAAGTAGCTCCAGTGTGAAAGCAAAGGTCAAACTCTTTGGACATTCCATTCTACATCCAGTCATGCCATTTGTTTCTTAAGAAAACGTGTATTTAAAAATCTTACATAGGTTATTCTGAACCAATTAATAACACTGTACTTCAATTTTGATCATACTATCTGTAAAATAAAGCAAAAACATCTTTCTCTCCAGAGGCTTGTTTTCATCTGGCATTTATTGCAGATGTTCTCCAAGCCCTCTCAAAGACAACAGGAATGCCAAACATAGAAGGCAACTTGGACATGAAACTCTATGTCCTCATGTGATGCTGCAAAGATGACTTTTCTCCAGTGTAATGGTGAAGCAGATGTTACAATTCTGTGAAAGTTTTATTTGTAATTTTATGAGATTAGCCTACCAAAAAAAAATCCATATGGTATCTTCTTTTGGTTTTCAGCAAGAATTACATATATTATGGAGAGGTAAGAAGCAGAAGAGAGACTATTATTTATTTTGGCTGATTCAGTTGCTAAGCAGACTCATTATTTATCTCCTGGCTTGAAAGTAGCACATTTTAAATGCAGATCAGAATACTTTTTTTTTTTCTTGTATCAGATTACAAGGTTGAATCGCTTCACCAAAAGTTACCATTTCTGTTACTGAAAAGCCATATCTTGTCAGTTTTACGCTCCAAAGATGATTCTGTTTAGACAGAGAAAAGTGTCAGGAATGAAGCTTTCTGACAGCAGGGTGAAACTCTCTCACATTGAAAGAATTCTCTCACCAGAAGTGTTTGCAATCTCCCTGCGATTTTCCCTTCCTCCTAAAACCTGTTTGAAGATAAAGCAGAGTGTAACCTGTGCCCTGTCAACTTCCTGCCGAGTGTTAACTCAGAAACCTCCAGGTCACAGAGTACATCATGTAACAAGTTCCTGGTGCTCAGGAATGAGTTCCAGATCACTTTCCTTAGGACTGATCGTCTATCGTCAAGGCCATTGCAACTTCTCCTGAAATCTTCAGAAGGTGATATCTAGCTTCATGATTAAAGAATGCTGAAACAAGGTACAGTGTGATTCCTTGTCAGCAAATTCACCTCAGCTCCCCCAGACGAGGAAGATATGAGTGGCTTATGAAAATGCAATAGATTTTTTTTTTTTAATCGAGTATGAGAACACTCTTGATATCCAGGGTGTGTTGTTACTGTAGTTACGGTCATTATTTTTAAGATATAAAAATACTCTTTCTTAAAATTTTTTCTTTTAAGATATAAGGATAAGTCCAAATCATTACATATTATTTTTAGTTCAGTTTAAAAAAAATCCTCTCATTGCACATTACATATAGATATTGGGGGCTGCAGAGATGAAAACAACAGATAAATTTCTTGCATTCTAGGAATAAATAATTGAATGAATACATGACAGAAGGCAAGGAGGTTGAATCAAATTTTTACTGAAGATTCCTTCCAGCTTTTAAAAACTATTTTAAGATAATTTTGGTCTTAGTAAGAGTTGCAAAGATGGTCCAGAGAGTTCCTTATTCCCTTAAGGTTAACATCTTACATTTTGCCTGGTAAGATGACCAAAACTAGGATATTAACATTGGTACAATACTAGTTACCAATCTATAGATTTTACTTGCATTTCCCCATTTTCCGCTAATGCCTTTTTGCTGTTCTGTGTCCAAGCCTGGATATCATGTTGCAGTCAGTTGTCACATCTCCTCAGTCTCCTTCTATCTGTGACAGTCGCTCTGTCTTGCCTTCTGTTTCATGACCTTCTGACCTTTCATGACCTTTCAACACTTGTGAACCATTTTGGTCACAAGTCTTGTAATATATCCCTAAGTTTGGGTTTGTCTGTGTTTTCTCATGACTAGACTATGCTTGTGGATTTTGGAGAAGAAAACACAGAGATGTGTTCTCATGATCTGAGAAGGTACATGTTATCAGTGTTTTATTATGAGTGATAGCCTACAAGGATTTGCTACTGTAAAGTTACTAAATTTCCCTTTCCAAACTCTAAGTCCAAACCACACTTAAGGGAACTGGGGATTAATTTCCCACCGCCTAGAGAGGAGTATCAAAGAATTTGTGGAAAGAATTTGTTAAAATTCAAAGAATTAAAAAAAAAATAACAAAGATTTTGTTAAAACTATGGAACAACTATGTTGAAGGAGGTAATTTGAGGCTATGCAGATTTCCTGTTTCTCGTTAATTTAGCCTTGATCCCTGAATCTTGCCTGCAAAAGTTATTACTGTAGTCTTCTTACTGTGATCTAGGAGTGATCTCCTGCTTCTCTCATTCATTCAACATTTATTAACTAGAGTTCTTCAGCTCTCCAGTTCATTTGTTTTTTGTTTGGTTATTTATTTGTATCAGTGTGGATTCATGAATATGTACTTTATTCTTTGGGTTAGAAAACAATCTTACTATTATTTATTTCATTGTTCAAATTGTGTAAGCCTTGGCTAGTTCATTTTTGGTTGAACATTCCACTGTTTGCACCTGAGGGTTGGCATGGTTAATTTTTTCTCTGTAGGACACAGTGGAATTTCCTTCTGTGAGAGGCAATTCTGTATGAAATACGTGAGGTTTAGAAAGAAAACTGAAGCTAAGAAATTATTCTGACTTTGAGAATGATTCACATGTACATTTACAAAAATCAACTGCATTTTGGTGAGGGGAAGCAATAACCCTAGCATGGAAAAATAATGAAAACATACATTTTTGGGGGTTTGTTAATGTACTAGTAAGAATAACCATGCATTTCTTTAAGTGAAATACCATACCATGAAGACAAGTGTCAATCCTTAAAAGCTTTCTGTGAGCCTGCTAAAATGTCAAATAAGAAAACCTAGCTAATCACTTCTTACTGAACTTTATCTCATCTGAAGTTCATTTTGGTATGGGGAAAATTAGAAATGCACATTTGTTGAATAAATAAAGACATAATTCCTCCACTGAAGAATTGTAACGTTCATCAGTGAAAAAAGATGAAAAACTTTGAGGCAATTAAATCAGAGCAAAACATTACATATGGGCCTCACAGGTGGCTCCGTAGTAAAGAATCTGCCAGACAAATGCAACAGGTTCAGGAGACATGCGTTCAGTCCCTTGGTGGGGAGGATCCCCCCTGGAGGAGGAAATGGCAACTCACTCCAGTATTCTTACTTGGAAAATCCCATGGATAGAGGAGCCTGGCAGGCTACAGTCTATGGGGTTGCAAAGAGTCAGACACGACTGAGCGGCTGAGAAAGCATACACAAATTACTTATACATAAATTTACATTTTATGGAATAGATAGTAAGGGATGCTTCTAATTAGAGACTTTGCTTTTTGTTGTGGTAATAGAGCTTTTAGAGGTTTAAATTGTGGTCTACATTAAAAACTGAAATGGTTATGAGTTTACGCTGATTAATCTATTATAAGAAGACACACAATATGTTGGATGTCATAATCATTTTTTCTTGTTAACTGGCACGCAAATTTAAAAATTGCTGTGAATTAGATTCCTAGCTTCAATCTAATCTAATCTAATCTATTACATTTACGGGATCTCTGAATGACTTTGTAATTTAAGAATATTGTTGGTAAATACTCAGTTAAGATCAAAGTGTTTCAAAGGAAAATTGTTAAGATTCTTCAGTGTATTTCCTTACTCTAAAATGACCTTATCCATCATAGTGTAGAATGGACTATTATTCCATAGGGACCTTCTCCAGTGTCCAAATTCACTTGAGTATACAAATACAAAGCCTCATGAAGATGTGTGTGCTAATAGATGCTGGGCTTACTCATAACTCACTCATCCACTCTGCATAGCCAGCATACATCTTATGCAATAATAGGTTCAGGGTCAGCTAAGATTCATAGACATAGATGCCATGTACCTGTGGGGTCATTCAGGAATACTTAACATGACAAATTTAAATGGGAGAATTCCAAGTATGTAGTGTTCCTTCAGGCAATATTTAGAATATTTTTTAATATAAAATTTAATTTTGTTGTCAGATCACTAGTCTTTTTTAGTCTTTATGTTTTGCTATCCTGAAATCCAATGGTCAGGATTCTGTACCTTTAGGAGCATTTGACCTTGAATGGAGGATTACAAGCCCTTCTTCAGCATTAGAGTAAGATGTCTGTTGAGATGTAGACTTTAGCAGAATCGGGTTTTTAAAAAGTGGTTCAGGCAGCTGTCTCTACATCCATGGGTATGTTTGATGGATTCAAGCTTGTGGAGAAGAAGGAAGAATGTATGGGAGTTTCCCTACTAGGGCCTTTGAGAATGTACTTCCCCCACATCTAGCAGTATATATTACAGTGTAATATAATGTGGTATAATAAATTTAATTTTATCAACTGTAATGTCTGGGCCAATAATTATTGTATTTCAGAATAGAGTATCATAAAGATAAGCATCAGGATTGTAGAAACTGTAGGTAGGATTAGAAAAACATGACAGGAGGAAACTGATTTCTAGGAGTCATTATTGGGAGGGACTAGAAATCACTTACATAAAATTATATCTTGGTTTTATCATTATACTTGAGTGGTTTCCCTCTTGTTATATACAGATTTAATCTCCCTCACACTCCTTAGTCAAATGTAACACTTCAAGGGGTTGGTGGATTATTTCACTTTTCCTTATCTCCTCACCTGACAATACTACTTTTTATTTGCATGTGTACACACACACACCGCCCCCCTTATATTCAGTTCAGTTCAGTTTTTATAACTTTTCTTCCAAGGAGTAAGTGTCTTTTAATTTCATGGCTGCAGTCATCATCTGCAGTGATTTATATATATATAAACACATTTGTTGTTTAGTTGCTAAATCATGTCCAACTCTTTTGCAACCCCATGGACTGTAGCCTACCAGGCTCCCTGTCCATGGGATTCTCCAGGCAAGGATACTGGAGTGGGTTGCCATTGCCTTCTCCAGGAAATCTTCCTGACCCAGGGATCAAAGCCACATCTCCTGCAGTGCAGTCAGATTCTTTACTACTGAGCCACCAGGGAAGTCCCATAAACACACATATATTTATATAAATTAAGTTTAGTTATTAGACTATCATTATAATCATCATCATCATGTTATTATTTCTGGCTATTCTTATCCAGAACATTAATGGGTGAGAAAATAAATGAAAGGATTTTTTTTTTTTAACTCCCAGGCTTATATATTAGATGACAGACCTGTTAGAGAAGGAAAATTAGAAAATGTTACTTACTTAGTAACTTTTAAAATCCTTTTAAACTCCATTTTAATATAAGAAATATCTTCTGGCTTTGGTGGTCATAAAAAGATCCTCTCAAAATAGAAAAATCAAAACAAATATAAACAGATAATTCTACCACCATCAACAATGAGAGAATTACTATTAACAGCTCTTTTTTCTTTATTGCAAATGCTGGTTTGGGAGGTCTGGCTTCTAAGAAGTCTGCTTATCTAATAAAGTAGCTGTACATAAATTGAGACTTAACATTACCCAGAAATTTGGCTAAGATTCATCACTGACACACATCTTATTACTCTTAGATGAAATTTTAAGGAAGCAGACATTCGCCTGTTTCTGATCATGTAGCCTCAACTCTGTGTAGTCACATTTAGAGAAGTTTAAATTACAAATCTTATTTAGAATGTGAGCGCCACTCTGATAAGAAGCTCATAAATAAGAGCGTGAAATACATTTAAAGATTACGAGCCTTACAAAGTAGATTCAGGAACATATCTTTACAGTGTGAGTTACATATGGGAAGGTTCTCTTTAAGAATTATTATTATATTTGAAAATCAATATTATTTCTCTTGTAGTGAAATAAATGGGAACCCACAATTTAACATTGCAAGTCAAACAACCCACTTATTATTCCATCCCCTAAATTTGGCTGCAAAATTATTGAGCTGGTATTTTAGAAGTTTAAAAATAGGATCATATTTTATATAATTATCTGTGACAACGGAAAAATAAGAATAACATGTTCATTAAGTTTTACTTTTAAAGACTGATGATACTATATTTTTCATCAAATTTAATATTGCTACATGACATTTAATTCTAGTGTCCTCCCTCCAAAAATATCAATTAAGAAAAAGTACCTCTTTCAAGGAAAGGCTTAAAAATAGGTTTCAGTTTGTAATTAGTTCATCACTAGCATAATGTATTATTTCATTGTGTGTTAATGAAATATTCAGTTAACATATGTGAAAATTAATTAAAAATAAAACAGACTAAAACGGCTTATGTTAACTTCATACCCTTAAGAATGGACCATGTATCTTTACCAGAGCGAATGCTTCTCTGAAACATTTCATGGGTTCTTTAAGCCTTTTGTTAAATGCCTGCTATTACCACTACAACTTGTATATATATATATATATGATCACCAGCTTTCTAATTCTCTCACCTTCCTCCAGTTTTCTTTCCCTTCCACGGCATCTTGTACAGGTAGTCGAGACTAATTTCAATTTTATTCTCATCACGTCAGTCTTACTCATAGATCTTCAGTGGTCCCTCCTCTACTTTATTTTTCTTAATGAATAGTGTACAAACTGTTATTAGCTCAACTCAACCCACTCCAGTGTTCTTGCCTGGAAAATCCCAGGGACGGGGGAGCCTGGTGGACTGCCGTCTATGGGGTCGCACAGAGTCGGAGACGACTGACACGACTTAGCAGCAGCAGCAGCATTATTAGCTCTTAAAAGCTTTACATATCCAAATGCAACATGATTTTTGAAATTAAATCTTACATTACTCTTTTACATTTTTCTTCAGCTATTGTGTCTTGTTTGCTGTCTCGTGGAGAAATACTTATTGCTGATTCTATAACTTTTTTCTCAGTTACACTTTTATTAGAATTTATGTCCCTCTTCTTTGTTTGCATTACCTTTAAGTACAGTTACCTTTCCAATAACTTTTGTTTCTGGATCCCATTCAACTCCCACCTTGTTTCTGGTCATTTCAAACTCCACTAACCTCTCCTCTCAAGCACTTATCATATTATATCCATCTCTTACACTTAATTTCATGATTACTTTTTGGCATATACTATGTCTTTGGAGGCAATGATGCTGAAGCTGAAACTCCAGTACTTTGGCCACCTCATGCGAAGAGTTGACTCATTGGAAAAGACTCTGATGCTGGGAGGGATTGGGGGCAGGAGGAGAAGGGGACGACCGAGGATGAGATGGCTGGATCGCATCACTGACTTGATGGACGTGAGTCTGAGTGAACTCCGGGAGTTGGTGATGGACAGGGAGGCCTGGCGTGCTGCGATTCATGGGGTCGCAAAGAGTCGGACACGACTGAGCTATTGAACTGAACTGAACTGAACTGATGTCTTTTCAATGTGCTATAGTTTAGCTCTTGGGCTGTCATTAAAAAAATTTTCAGAGTCCAGTAGGATGGAGAATGTGTATTTTAACCTTTGGAATAGCATGCGTAAAAAAAGGCGCTGATTTTAGAATAGGTGATCCTAAGATTTGACTCTTCACACGGCTATTACTAGCTGTGCCAGGGCTATCTGTAACTTCTTTCGGTCTCAGTTCGCCCATCTCTAAGCATGAATGAGACAACTCCTTTATAGAATTGTAGCAAGGATAGTCATACTCAGGTAAGGCACTTAGTACTCAATAAATGTTCTTCCCCCACCTTGTACCATGTACGATAGCATTCCTCAGTAGTTATTTATCAAAAGCATGGAAGAGGCATTCACATGTCTGTTTGACCCTCCCTTTAATTAGTAATTTAAGGGTGTATCAAAATCCAAGTACAGGAAGAGGTTTGAGAGCTACATGGCTCTCTGTGGAGAATTCTTTGTGGATGGTATCCCTGAAGCATTTTACCAGCATCAGCTACGTTCTACGCTCAATTTCATGTCAATAGGATTAGGTTACCAAAAACAAAATCTTGGAACAAGCCAGTCATCAGGATGCTAACAAAGCTGCCTCAAAGTCAGCTCCATTGAGGTAGTCACGTGCAGGAGACAGATGACAGTGTGAATGTGGCCCAAGAGCTCTTCTAATTGTACACGAGGTTGACTAGGCAGAAAGTCAGAGCAATGCCATATAATCATACAGGGAAAAAACTTCAAACAGAGCCCAGTAAGAGAGAGATTTGGAAGGTATGAGCAATGAAGATGGAAGAATTCATATTTAACGACTTAGACTTAGCTAGTCCTAAGCCATGGGAAGGAGCCCGAATCACATTAGATTGTTAACAACAACAAAAGCTGTGTGTGAAAATAATAATTGCTAATATAGAAAGTTATATAGAAAACTGGAGGACTTGCATTGATCTTTAAAATCACACTTATATATGTGAAATACTATAACAAATGTATCATATTCAGGAAAGTGTCTGTGGTAAGGGTGTATAATCTAAAGAATATTTAAATTATTCATTTGTAATAACATCCATGTAAATATATTTGAACTTTGAATTTAATTTGTCCAGTAAAGATTAAAAGGATGTGAGAGCACAGTATGGATTCACGCATAAATAACATTGAAAAATCTGGTCTGGCCACAGTGCTTTCATATCAGAGAATATAATCCACCACTTGAAAAAAAAGGAGAAGGATGTGAATTTCCAGGGTGCTTCTGTCAAAGTGTCATTTCTCTTTACTTTAAAAAATGTTAAATTGTTCCAAATATGTTTTCAAAATATTTATGTACCAGGAGTGACTACTCTTCAGAAAGCTTGGCAAATACTTCAGAAGGCATTAATCATTACTGTTGATAGAAGTTGTTACATTATTATTGCTAAATAATGTATCTCATTTATATAAATCTGTAATTCTTTTAAAGGATTGAAAAAGCAAGAATACCTTTTTGCTTTCAGAGATTTTGATGACGTGAAATGCATAGTGTTCAAAATTCTGAGTACATTTTTGTCCTGTTTTGAAACCCACTTTTCTTTTTTGGTACCTAAGAACATTCAGCAGGGTCAGACAGAGATTCCTGCTCTACAACCCAAGTGAGGATAAACTATATAAACATTTGTTTCTCTTTTTCTTTAATAAGTTTAAATAATGATTTTCAGACTTCACTTTAGAATCAAAAGCCAGTGGTAAATCAGCTAAATGGCTTGGCCAAATCCCTGAGCAAGAATCAGTTAAATCAGTTTTATGTAGTGTTGAAAACACAGCTGATTGAAAAGTGAGTGGTTCTTATTTTCAACTGGCTGACTGGACCTCACCAGAGATGCAGGCTTAGAGAAGACCCTAGGAGCCTCTTCTTGACTTCTCACCATTTGCTATTGCAGTGGAACTGCAGGGGAGAGGCTGAGGCTCAATCACACTGACCCATAAAGCAGAGGCAATAACGTTTGCACATTTTATATACTCCCTACGCTGACCCTATGTACTGTTATCACTGGACTAGGGTAGAGAGATGATCCATCAGTTCTCAGGAAGAACTCACACGGGTACGTGTGTTTTGTTTTTTGTTTTATCTGTAACTACAACTTCAAGGACATAATTTGCAATGTCAATCCAATTGTCTTACACTGTATCATAGTGAGTGGAAGGTGGACAGGAAGAAAGAAAGGTCAAACCTATTTAGACAAGACTTGGCCTAAAGAAGGTTGGGACAGGAAGTTCTATTTAAATTAACTGGGGATCACTCTAGATTGAGGTTTATTGTCATCACTGTGCTACTTTAGTTGCTTCTCATTCTGTCTTAAGAAAAAACAGTACTCTATAATGAGCCCTGAGACCTTTGCTTACACACGTGAACTAATACATTCCAAAATAAAGAAATGTCTTTAACTATGGGGGTCTATAAACCCGGTTAACAATGAAAGAGATGGCAAGTCTCCCCAGAGGCCCAAGCCACACATGGGAAAGCAATGGGTCCTTATATTTTATTTTTCTGAAAATGTTTTCTTATCCTAAAATAGATATATGTATATTTATATAGCTACACATAGAGTATAAGTGTATATTTATACACATATATACCAATACACTTCATTAGAGAACATGAGGTCAGTTTCTGTCTGTACCCTTAAATACACTCTGTTCATTTCATTAAAATTAAACCTTAATTACTCAACCCTCCTGTTCTTGGGTTGGATCCTGGTTCCTGTATCTTTAAACCCATCAGAAAAGCCAGGAATCAGGATTGAAGAAGCCAAAGACTTTAGTGAAGAGATAGAGAAATTCTTAAGAGCTGAGTGAAAGATGTAAGATGTGCTAAGAGCTCAGCATACTATCCAGAAGAAAGGATCAGCATGTGGTCAGAGCCAAACCTCACTGGTGCTAAGTCAAAGATGTTTAGAAAAAACATTTCAAAAAGCAAAAGAAAGCAGCTGTTCTAGCAGTGTGTGTTGGGCGGCAGCATCAGTGGATGGCAGGTGATACAATGGTGATTAGTAGAAGTTATGTAGGTTGAATAAAGCTGAGAAAAGTAACATCAGTGAACAGATCTATAGGCAAATGCCTTAACTTCTCTGAGTCCCAATTTCTTCATTAGTACTAGGAAAAATAGTGATTGGGATAATAAAAATAGCTACGTCACAGGATTATTACATCAAAAGATATTCACATAAAAAAATGAAAATTGTTGAGTAAACTGAATTCTTCCTGTTAGCTCTACAACATAAAGTTTTCAAAAATCAGCGTCTCTCTTGATATTCCATGCCTGTCTACCTACTTATGGTTTATGTTGACTGTATTACCTTATTGATACATTGGATTGTGTGTTATGTACAGTGACAGACTTAATTTTCTTGGACTCCAAAATCACTGTGGACAGTGACCACAGTCACAAAATTAAAAGATGCTTGCTTCTTGGAAGAAAAGCTATGATAAACTTGTTATTCAGTTGTCAATCATGTCTAATTCTTTGTGATCCCATGGACTGCAGCACACTAGGCTTCCCTGTCCTTCACCATCTCCTGGGCTTGTTCAAACTCATGTCCACTGAGTCAGTGATGCCATCCAACCATCTCAACCTCTGTTGTCCCCTTCTCCTGTCTTCAATCTTTCCCAGCATCAGGGTCTTTTCCAATGAGTTCTCTCTTTGCATCAAGTGGCCAAACTATTGGAGTTTCAGCTTCCAGTGAATATCCAGGACTGATTTCCTTTAGGATGGACTGGTTGGATCTCCTTGCAGTCCAAGGGACTCTCAAGAGTCTTCTCCAACACCACACTTCAAAAGCATCAATTTTTCGGCTCTCAGTTTTCTTTATAATCCAACTCTCACATCCATACATAACTATTGGAAAAACCATTGCTTTGACTAGATGGATCTTTGTTGGCAAAGCAATGTCTCTGCTTTTTAATATGCTGTCTAGGTTTGTCATAACTTTTCTTCCAAGGAGTCTTTTAATGTCATGGCTGCTTCTCAGTTTTCTTTATAGTCCAACTCTCACATCCATACATAACTATTGGAAAAACCATTGCTTTGACTAGATGGATCTTTGTTGGCAAAGCAATGTCTCTGCTTTTTAATATGCTGTCTAGGTTTGTCATAACTTTTCTTCCAAGGAGTCTTTTAATGTCATGGCTGCAGTCACCATCTGCAATGATTTTGAAGCCCAAGAAAATAAAGTCTGTCACTGTTTCCACTGTTTCCCCATATATTTGCTATGAAGTGATCGGACTAGATGCCATGATGTTTGGTTTTTGAGTGCTGAGTTTTAGACTTAGACATCATGTTAAACAGCAGAGACATCACTTTGCCAACAAAAGTCCATATAGTCAAAGCTATTTTTTTCCCAGTAGTCATGTACAAGTGAGAGAGCTAGACTGTAAAGAAGGCTGAGAGCCAAAGAATTGATGCTTTTGAATTGTGGTGCTGGAGCAGACTCTTGAGAGTCCTTGGATGGCAAGGAGATCAAACCAGTCAATTCTAAAGGAAATCAACCCTGAATATTCACTCGAAGGACTGATGCTGAAGCTCCAATCTTTAGCCTCCTGATGTGAAGAGCCAACTCATTAGAAAAGACTCTGAAGCTGGGAAGGATTGAGGTCAGGAGGAGAGGGCGATGACAGAGGATGAGATGGTTGGAAGGCATCACTGACTTCACTGACTCAAGGGATATGAGTTTGACATACTCCAGGAGATTGCAAAGGACAGAGAAGCCTGGAGTGCTACAGTTCATGGAGTTTCAGAGTCAGACACAACTTAGTGAATGAATAGCAAATAATGTTAAGGATGTATTAGTGGCCATGGAAGCTAAGATTTTTAAGAATGATAAACTCTCAGTGGAGAAGTGTAGTGAAGCTTAATATAACATATTAACTACTTGGACCAGATACTGGCTCAGTTTGGAAATAATAGATATAGATGTTCCAAGACAGCATTAGCCTTGTCTATGTGATTCCAAATTCAGCTGATAAGTTGTGAGGAACTTTCAGAGGGAAGAGTTCTGTGGATGGTGGAACTTCCACAAGTCTCTTGTGATTGTTTAAGGATTTATTGAAGCAATAAAAATAAGTACAATAAAATAATTAAAAATTGGGCAAATCTTCTTTCTTAATTTAGGTAGTATATTATTAAATTCTCAAAGGTTACAAAAAGGAAAAGATGCCTACAAGGAAACAAAAGAATGCTTTTGTTTTTGAAATCCTGTAAATATATTTATGAAAATTAAGATAGATATAAACAAATTAGTTTTTAAAAATCTTGAAAAGCCTGTGTGAGAATGACAGAAGATATCAAAACATTCAAGAAGATGGTGAAAAACTCAGAGGAGCAATGATTTCTAGGAGATTTGGTCATTGACCACATTTTGCATTAAACTGCTTCTAGGCAAAGGGGCTTTAGATAAAGTAGATTGAAGTAAAAAAAAGTCTAGATCTACTTGATCCAAAAAAAGAGTTGTCATTTCACACCATAAGAGATTTTCTGGATTTGTCAGATCTGCTACAAACTGCAATCACTAAATGACTAAATTGTGAATGTAGCATGATAAAGTAAAAGTAATGATCCTCTAGGAACACTCATTACCATATTTGGGATGAGCTTCTTGTAAGGTAGTTGGTACTTGGGTCTTTTTAAAAGATTCAGGTTTCTACTAGGATTTATCATTTATGTTCATTAATGGAACATAAATGCTGGAGAAATGGACCTTGAACCATATGGAGTTTTGCTGAAACCACAGAAACTTCATATATATTAGTCTAGACAGTCTGAGGGCTTCCCAGATGGAGCTAGGGGTAAAAGAATCTGCCTGCAGGAGATGCCAGAGATGTGGGTTCATACCTGGTCGGGAAGATCTCCTGGACTAGGAAATGGCAAAACATTCCAGTATTCTTGCCTAGAAAATTCCATGGATAGAGGAGCCTGGCTACAGTCCATGGGGCTGAGTTGAACATGAAAGAGTTGAACATGACTGAGTGATTGAGCACAGGGAATCTGATGTTCCAAGAGGGTAGACACAGGTGTTAATAAATAACCAGGACAAGCTATGTTCTGGAACTCTACTGCCTAGGATTAGGATTAGGATTTGCTTAGGATTAGCTTTAAAATGATGATAACTGAGCTGTATGTAAATTGAGAATTTCTGCAAAAATGTCTGAACAGTATGTTAGAATATCATCCAAATATATTACATACGAACTTTGATCTTTCCCAAGGCAAGAATTAATGGAGTAAACCCTTCATTGGGTTTACACAATGTAATGTTGGGACACAACATTACAATGTTTACACAATGTAATGTTGGGACACAACATTACAATGGCATACAGGCATCAGGAAGTTTTAACTGGCTTAGATGTTTACCCAGAGGAGTTTGTAGGTCCCCTAGAAAGCCAGCTTTTTGTAGCATGAATCTGTAATACAGAGAAACCAAACTGTATTTTTAACTACAGTGAATCCAAAGAAGACCTATTGTCCCAGAGAGGCCTGGGTTTCTTGTTGTTGCTGACAACAGGCCAATTGCAAAATAACAGTTATAGTGTGAGACCTAATATTTAACTTCCTAATTGGAAAAGCCTCCTTGGTATGTCACATATTTGGGAAACATCTGAAGTACAGGATAGAGGAGATTTGTGATCTCAGCTGGTCAGAAATGACTGCTTCAGAAATACTCTGTCAGAAAGCGAGTACTGCTAACCCTCGCTTCGCATGGTGACCCCTGTGCATTCCAAAATAGTCTCCTTGTTCTAATGGTTTCACTGTGCAAAGGCAGCAAACAGTACTCACATGTATGAGTTTCCATTAACATAATATCAGGCAAAGTGGTAACTACCGGTAGTTACTCCAGGACTTAGTCACAGGTAGGTAACAAATATAATTTGTTATTCAAACTGGGATGGGTTTGAAAGTGAAAGTGGGCTCTATTAATTATCACGTTGGGACAACAGGCATAATTCAGCACTGTTCCAAGCAAAATATATGGTCACTGTGATCCTAGGTTTCTAACCAGGTGAAACCAAGGATGGATGGGAAAGAAGTGGTAGACACCAGCGGTCCCAAGAGCTCTGTGCAGACACAAGGCATGGTCTTGAGAGGATTATGGAGAGTGTTAGCCTATTAAGTTGTTAATTCCTTGACTTATATCATGTTGTGGCTCCAAAGGCAGGTCTTGACTGCTCTGTATTGAATTGGTAGCCCAACGCTGCTAGCATTGGCAAGGGTTTCAGGGTTAAGAGAGGTCAAGCCTGAGCTTGACTACCTTCCCCGGTACTGTAGGATGTGGTATTCAGCAATGACAAGTGGTGAGGCAAAATGGATTTGCCTTTCTAGGTACATGGTACTAATAAACCAGCATATTTGGTATATGAAAACAATCAATAAATATGCAGAAAATGAAATACAAGATGCTGTCATAAAACTTCCTTGACAAATGGTCATCTAGATTCTGCTAGAGCTCTATAGCACATCATCTGTGACAGAAAACAAACTTTATAAGGAGTCAATTTCATTGTTAGACAACTCTAGTTGTTTAGTATTCTTTCTTAGATGATGCTGATCTGAAACTTGTCTTTCTATACTTGGTGTCCTTTTCAGTCTTCTGAATTAATAAAGAACACGTTTCTTTCATTTCTTGATACTCTCCCCTTGAACCCTTATTTTACTCCAGGGGGGAAAAAACCCCATTGCTCCCACCATTTATCATATGATTTGTTCTAGCTACTTAGAAGAAAAGTATATTAGAAATATCTTGGGAAGACACATGAAATTCTCTTGCTTTGTGTCAGAATTAACAGATAAGTCACACTATTTGCTTTCTCTATGATATAGAGCATTAACATCTTGATTCATGAGCTGAACTTATTACTGATGATAAATTTTAGTGCCCTGTTCTGTTAGCTATTATCTTTGCTTTTTCCCATTTATCACTTTTTAATCTTCTTTGTGAACAGTCAGATCTGTCACTAGAATTTCAAGAAACTATTAAATAAAACTGTTTTCTAAGAAAATATACTGTCTCCGTTATTGTAGAGTCATTTTGCTTAAAAAAGATTTACAATATTCCTGCACCTTCCTCCTGTCCCTAATCCACTGCTGCTTCAGTGTTGTTAAGCTAAACTTCAGTGGATATATTAATTCTTTTAAATCAGTCATTATTTCCATAGTCTTTTTTTTTTTTTAAGTACATCCTAAATGTGCAAACTTGGCATATATGTTGCCAAGTTTCCAGCAGGGAAATAAAGCTGCTTAAATCTGGATAATTTTTTTAAAAAAGTGGTGTGTGTAAACCACAAACTTCTCAAATGATGAGAAGGAAGCTAATAAGAACTTAGATTTGCTAGGCAACTCGTTTATAAAGGGCCTCAGGGGCTAAGACGTATTTTTGTGGATTTTATCTCATGTGGTTTTAAAAAAAAATGAAGGTTTTTAAAGAAAGAAAACTCAGAGTGCCATCTACACTATGAAGATGTTTTCTAGAATCGATTCTTGATTTTTGAAAGGCAAACTGATGTGACAAAATGAAGGGAGGACTCCCAGTCCAGTGGGCAGAATTGCCTTGGGACGGCTCTCTTCAACATGCACAAAGGGAGGCCACTGTGCTCTGTGGCTGTCATTGACATTAGCCATTCTTGGTGATTTCTGCTCTTTACAGTTTATTCTCTTATTCCAGTTCTGAACCAACAAATTTTTGCTAAGCACTGTCTAGGTGTTCACAGCAGGACGCTTAGCTCAGTATTTCAGAAAGAAAAAGAATGTGAAGCCGCTCAGTTGTGTCTGACTCTTTGCAACCCCATGGACTGTAGCCTACCCGGCTCTTTAGCCCATGGAATTTTCCAGGCAAGCGTACTGGAGTGGGTTGCCACTTTCTTCAGAAGCAGAGTGTAAAAGAACAACTGTTTTTAGATTTAGGTGATTTGAGAGTTGGACGTTAACTGTGAACTTGAATCAAATCAGGAAAATGTATTAGTTCAGAGGCTGGATTTTGTTAGTATTTCTCAAGAAATACTCATCTCATGATATTTCATCATTAACTCTGGATGCTTCTCCCCAAACACGTTAACCGTAAACCTATCCATTTAAAAATTACTCTGTTTTTTAAGATACACACATTTAGCTCTAAGACAGTAAAGAAGAATTTGCCCCTAGGTCAGCAGTTGGCTCTAATTGCTGACATTAGGTGAATACCAAGCAGCTAAATCACAGTGGCTCCACAACGTTTTAAGGATCTGCGTCTGCACAGGATATGGCCTCAAGTGCAAAACAGAAGGCTGCTTACACAAACAGTAGTGTGCACGTGCAAATTCCTTTCTGGATTGAGAGCTGCTTATTTTGTACAGATAATTACCAGGCTGCACTCCCACTAAATATATTCTGCTGCCTTAAATTGGGGGCTTAATTGTGAAAACTGATCCTTTGAAGACATGAAACTCTTTGAAGGTTTCTTTCCTGACTGCAAAATTTTATGGGTTCTGTCTGTAAATTGAGTTGTGCAGGATGACTGGGCTGATGGATTCTCTAGGCTGAGGTCCAGCGGTGTCACATTACCATTTTCTACCAGAATACCCTCTTTGGCGCAAAGACCCAGGGGCCGTAGGTTGATGGTGACCTTAACTCTCAAGCAAGTCAGGTCTCTGCTACTGGACATTCTCCCCATTTGGACAGTGCCTCATTGTCATCAATTGGAAAACGTGTTTCTATCAGGATAAAACATATGGAGGTGAAGGCACTACTTAACACTGAGTGCTGTGTGCTAAGTCGCTTCAGGTCTGACCTGTGACCCCATGGACTGTAGCCCGCCAGGCTCTTCTGTCCATGGGATTCTCCAGGCAAGAATACTGGAGTGGGTTGCCATGCCCTCCTCCAGGGGATCTTCCCAGTCCAGGGATCGAACCCATAACCCTTACATCTACCTGTGTTGGCAGGTGGGTTCTTTACCACTAGCACTACTTAACACATGAATGATTGTTTGTTACATTTCAGCTTTGAGCACTGGGGAAGAAATGGCATTATCAAATCCAAGGCATATACTTTCTCTGTATATCATTTCTGAGGGAGAAAATGACTGCCAAGATTAATATTAGGTTGCCAAATCTTTCCACGGTCCCGGATTAAAATTTACTTGACATGTAGGTGCCGAGAGCATCTACATAGGCAGGCATACTTTGCAAAGTTATCTTTCAGAATCTAGGTTCAGAGATTCACTGGAGATTTTCTATGTATGTTTTTATTTATTACCTTCTCTATTCTGCTGATTTTGTCCTGCAGAATCAACATGTGATCCTGAAAATGACAGTGCTAACCTGGCTGGGAAAATATTTTTAAAATACCAACAAAAAAAAAAACCCAGCATGTGACTGTGACCAGCATGCAAGGTAGGCGTGAATACTTGTGGTTTGCACTCTAAATCCAGGCTGTTGCTAGGAGCTACTCTGTAACTTTGCTTCAAACATTTCCACCAAGAGAACCTTCTTCATTGCCACATACCAAGCCATTCAATCTGCTGTGGTTTGGCCTGGAAGCCCACATCTGTGCCATGTTGTGAAGGCAGGTCACACCGTGGTTTAAAAAGACTGCTTTTAATATATTTTGCCTATGAATTGATGCAACTCTCCTGAAGGGAAATTCAGCATTATCCATTAGAGGACTTAAAAATGTCTATACTTCATGACTCAGCAGTTTAGCTTCCTGGAATTTATCGGAAGGAAAAAAAAACAAAACAGTGTGTTAAGATTTATGCTATAGTTCTTCAAAGTGTTAGCTATAATTTAAAAATTGAAAAGTACCATGCTACAAAATGAAAGACTGTTCATATACATTCCACAGAATAATTGTAAATCAACTGTATCTTAATAAAAATAAATAAATAAGCAAAAATAAAATATATTTCATAGAGGAGAATGGTATATTGCCATTAAAAGCTAGTATGACTTGGAAATGGATATCAGGAGATGTTTATAATTGTTTAAAATGGAAAGAATAGTTTTGGAAAGTATGACCACTTTGAAACTACTTTTTGTAAAAAATAAAGGAGGTAACTATATAATAATGAGCACTGTCATATTACAAAATGTGTGTGTGTGTGTGTGATGTTATAGGTTATTATCATCATACATTATCATAATTAACTCTAGATGTTTTGCATTTTATTTTTTACACTCTTTGGTATTTTCAAAAAAAAAAAAAAAAAACGAATAATCACCATGTAATTGTAGTATTCCCAAGTGGCACTAGTGATAAAGAATCCACCTGTCAGTGCAGGAGCCGCAGAAGATGCAGGATTGATCCCTGGGTCAGGAAGATCCCCTGGAGGAGGGCATAGCAACCCACTCCAGAATTCCTGCCTGGAGAATCCCATGGACAGAGGAGCCTGGTGGGCTATAGTCCACAGGGTTGCAGAGTTTGACATGACCGAGGTGACTTAGGTAGGCATGAATAGTATTATAATTAAGTAAACAATAGCTCTTCTATTTTCATGCCCTCATACAGAATTACCAAGGGCAGCAGTGTTTTATGGAAAAATCTTAGAAACAGACAAGCAATGAGTGGGTCTTCAATTAAAAAAAAACAACCCTTTATTACTACAAAAGCTGTCTAGTTAATATGCACTCATATGCTGTATTCTGCCTTCCTGGGTGCAACGAAAACGGCTACAGTTTCATTCTGAAATCATTGTCCATTCCTTTCCAAACATTACTGAATGGCCACACAAAATGCCCACCTCTCCTTCCTGCTGCAGAGCTAGAAATAAACAACATCCTTGTATGTACAGCATAGCTAATGCTTCAATTTGTGAAGGGGTATCCTTTTATGAAGCTGTTTCTGTCACACTGGAAGTTGAGGAAGTATTAAAGAAATATTTAATTGGTTGAAAAGAGACTGCTGTGTGTGGAGACTGGTTTGACTTTCAGGTTTCTGGTTTGAGCTGGTTATAGGAACAGAGATGGATAAGGGAAAAAATACATTGGAATCTAAACACAGCGTGAAAAAATTAGCAATGCCACTTGCCAATAAATGTTGCAGGGTTGTAATTGCTGCAGTTTGTACACTGCTAAGTCGCTTCAGTCGTGTCCGACTCTGTGCAACCCCAGAGACGGCAGCCCACCAGGTTCCGCTGTCCCTGGGATTCTCCAGGCAAGAACATTGGCGTGGGTTGCCATTTCCTTCTCCAATGCATGAAAGTGAAAAGTGAAAGTGAAGTCACTGAGTCGTGTCCAACTCTCAGCGACCCCACGGACTGCAGTCTACCAGGCTCCTCCGTCCATGGGATTTTCCAGGCAAGAGTGTTGGAATGGGGTGTCATTGCCTTCTCCGCAGTTTGTACACTGAAACAGTTTAATTGAGAGGGCTTGCCTGTAAAAGTTTTGCAGAAAACCCCAAACGGAATCCTTGATCATGGGTTCTTGCCACTTCCATTGGACTGTAAGTATCTTCACACACTACACTCCTAGTGCTACTGAGCTGCGATACCACAGCTGATCACCACAGCAAGGGTCTAGGAATATAGAGATGGATCAGGCACTGCTGTCCCCCTGTGGCAGCTCTTGATGTAGAAAGTGAGAAACAAATATTATAATGCAATATAGTTAGCATAATAATCGACATATATGCTCCATACTGCCAGTTCAGAGTAAGGAATAATTACTCCATGGACCTCGAAGTTCTGTTTAGGTTTCAAAACCAGGGCGATGCTTGATTTGGATCTTAAAGACTGAGTAGGCATGAAAATTATGAGTTCTTACAAAGTCTGAGTACTACAAATTATGAGTGGTGACATGTGGCAATGTAGTCCCATCATTTAGGGTTTTCTTAGGCCAACACAAAGGTCAAATTTGGTTCAGTCAACGGAACCACTGGAAAATGTCATTTTGAATTTTACAAATATAGCCCTTGCCCCACATGCCATCTAAGAAATACCAAAAATTTCATAGCTGTGAGAAATGAGGCAAGTCTTTAACATCAAAGACACAAGACCCACACAGGCAGCAGATTCTGATTGCAAAGCATAAACTTCAGAACAAGAACTGATAAATGTTGTAGAAATGAACTTTCAGTAATTTCACCAATTTATCACAAGGCTCAGTTTAGTGTTTCTCAAACTTATTTTCTCCGTCACTCCTTTGACAAAAGCCTCAGACTCTTCCCCCTAATTCCTTCTTCTTCTCCTCACAAAATTTCAATTTGTTTGTTCACAATTACAGATCATTGTAACATCTGAGATTATTTCACCTTGCAGGAGTCAATTTTTGCCCCACTGGGGTTCATAATGATCCCCTTTACTATGTGTGGTTTTAAATGAAGATGTTAGTCTCAAATTTTGTCTCCTAGATTGCTTGTAGCCCAAATTACTTTTTTAAAGATTTTTTTTTTTTTTTATGGATCATTTTTTTTAAGTCAGAGAAGGCAATGGCAACCCACTCCAGTACTCTTGCCTGGGAAATCCCATGGACGGAGGAGCCTGGTAGGCTGTTTTGTTTGGTTCTATGGCTGCAAGGCATGTGGGATCTCAGCTCTCCCACTAAGTATCAAACCCCACCCCACACTGGAAGACAAAGTCCCAATAACTGGACTACCAGGGAAGTCCTCAAACCAAATTCTTTTAAAAAGAGGTCTGTATTTTGTTTTGTTGTTTACATGCCTCAAGTATATAAATCGAAACTCACACATTGACTATGATAAAGTCCTTTAATGTGACCCCAAATAGCCATTCAAAGTAAGAAATCTTGTTCAGATTCTTTATGAAACCACTCTCAATTTCTAAAATGTAGGTCTCCAATGAAGATTGTGACTGCCTCTCATTTCTCAGATTTTCTAGCAATACCTCATTTTTGTTGTCACAAGTATCATGAGTAATAATTTTAAAGAACAGACATAGATCAAAAATCCTTCAAGTGGACAGTCTTCCTTCTTTTTTGGCCATAATTTGCCCTGGCTAACCTCAACTATACAAAATCACAGCATTAGACAGTTAGAGCAATTTCAAAGAACACACACATACTCACGAACTAAAAAAGAGGCATAATTTTGTTTGGCAAACACAGACTATGGCCAAAATTGTTCTGTAAAGTATAATGCTTCAAAAAATAGTATACCCACAACTATGCATCCTGGAAGCTCTTATGAAAGAAAACAGAGATTGGCTGGGGGAGGGGAGAGCCTCTACAAGAAGATAAAGGGATGGCTTCCAGGTTTGGCAAAGTTAAAGTGGAAGACTTTTGGAAAGGAGATGCATTGAGGACTTCAAGTAAATGGGAAGCTAACCCCTCTTCCCTGGACATATTTAGGATCTGAGGAGCAAAGGGCTTTAGATCCTTTCCCAGGATAACCAGCATGCACATGAGGGGCTTCAACAAAATGCAGATACAGCTCAAGAACCCCCAAAGATGAATGTCCTGGGGACTAAAGCAAGAACACCAGCAAAGCATGGAGGACACTTGACAAAGACGTCCTCAAATTTCACCGTCATATCTTGACTCACATGCACCAGAATTTTACAGCTGCAGGCAGAAGATTTTGCCAGTTTTGTACACCAATCACTGAAATGACACATCATTAAAATTATTAATTAAAAAAACGATGAATAAAATAATTTAGATGTGTGGCCTACGAACAACAGAAATTGGGATGAAGGGCTGAGGAGGGATGGATCTGTCACCTTGTCTGTGAGAGTGTTGACCAGGAGAAAAATCAGGTTGCAATATCCAGAGATGGGGTCCACAAGCGAAACGTGCCTCGGTGCTCTCCCCTCCCCTTGGCTTCCTCTGTCATCACCAGCTCTCTCTGCCATCCCCACTAGATCTATCCTTCAGCCCTCAGGCACCTGCCCTCTTGACTCCTGGATGAAAGAAAAGTTACCCTCTGAGACCCACTGACATGACTGATCTATAAACTTTCCACTGGTCTAGGACTTAAGGTTTGCAAAGTGCTGTCCTAAATGGACGGTGGATGTGCACAGATAAAAGGCTCCATGGGAAAACAATGTCGAGAAACTAGGATGAATGCATTTAAACATACTTGCTGTGTTGATGTTTAGTTGCTCAGTTATGTCTGACTCTTTTGAGACCCATGGACTGTAGCCTCCCAGGCTCCTCTGTCCATGGGATTTCCCAGGCGAGAATTCTGGAGTGAGTTGCCATTTCCTTCTCCAGGGGGATCTTCCTGATCCAGGGATCAAACCTGTATCTCCTGCATTGGCAGGTAAATTCCTTACTGCTGAGCCACTAGGGAAGCCCTTAGACATTTTTATCAACGTGCTAACAAGAACTTGATTCTTCAAGAGAAGCATATGGTATAGTTTCCTAACATTGGGAGATAAACTGAGAAATGCTAAAATGCAGCATGGTATTTTACCTTTACACTGACTGATAGAGGCTGTTATTTGTTAATATTTATTTAAAGTTAGGGGTATAAATAACTTTTGGTAAGCAAAAAAACCAACACCAAAACAAACAAAAAACCCAAACAACAACAAAACACCCTCTGTAGTCACTTGGGCTCTATTTGAATATTCAATTTTTTAAGTCTGACAAATTTGAAAAACTTGGCTTTCTTTTAGTTTTTCAATTCAACCTAAAATTCTTGATCATCTCTCTGTATATCTATGATTAATACCATGAGAATAAGATCAATTTCACCTATATCAAAATACCAATAAATTAATTCAATTTGAACAGACCAAAATCACCTTAAACCATCAACTATATTTAAAATTTAGTTAAACTCCTCTAAATGTCTTTTTTTTTTTTTTTTTTTTTTTTTGG
>SJYX01010419.1:216753-253866 GCA_006410675.1 Oreotragus oreotragus | reverse complement strand
TGACCAACCTGGATAGTATATTCAAAAGCAGAGACATTACTTTGCCGACTAAGGTCCGCCTAGTCAAGGCTATGGTTTTTCCTGTGGTCATGTATGGATGTGAAAGTTGGACTGTGAAGAAAGCTGAGCGCCGAAGAATCGATGCTTTTGAACTGTGGTGTTGGAGAAGACTCTTGAGAGTCCCTTGGACTGCAAGGAGATCCAACCAGTCCATTCTGAAGGAGATCAACCCTGGGATTTCTTTGGAAGGAATGATGCTAAAGCTGAAACTCCAGTACTTTGGGAGATGGTGATGGATAGGGAGGCCTGGCGTGCTGCGATTCATGGGGTCGCAAAGAGTCGGACATGACTGAGTGACTGAACTGAACTGAAACTGAAAATAGGAGCTCTAAGTAAAAGGCTGTTGAGGAGTAATGAGGATCTGGCCAGGTGGTTGTAGGAATTAGACAAGCAGACTGACAATTAGGAGAGCCAGTGGCTATCTACAGGTAACCACATACAGAGGCTGGTGGAGACAGGGATGCTTACAGCCTCAGCAACTGGGGGCATGTTGGTGACTTTAACAGAGTAAGGATCATAGGATGAAGATTTCATTTGGGGGAAGACTTTGCTGCAGTTTGCCTTTCCAGGCTCAATTCTTGTAAAGGGTGTCTAGTGCATAAATAGGTGCTCATGTATATTGATTGGATTTACCCACTTTGTATTACTTAAGCTTTAGCTATACCTGTTCACCATTCCTAGAACATAACATGCAGGCTTCTGGAAGAACATCAGTTAATAGTAATGGTGATACATGATGGTGAAGATGATAACAACTATTGTTTATGTAACACTCGTCCTTTTCAATTTTTTAAAAATTATAATTAATTTTTTTTTAACACCAAAAACATTTTGTATTGGAGTACAGCCAATCAACAGTGTTGTGATAGTTTCAGGTGAACTGTGAAGGGACTCAGCCATACATGTACATGCATCCATTCTCCCCCAAACTCCACCTCCCATCCAGCCTGGGACATAAAATTGAGCAGAGTTCCATGTGCTATACAGTCGGTTTTTGTTGATTATCCATTTTAAATATAGCAGTGTAACATTTGATAATGCTGAACTTTTTTCCCATGTCCAAGGTCACCTAACTAATATTTAGAGCTGAGACTTGAATGGCAGTCTACTTGAATCGAAGCCTGTGTCCTTAACTGCCATACTTGTTATCTCTTAGGTAATTGGAAATGTGGCTCTGGAGCTCAGATTAGACATGCACTTAAGTAATTTTCGTATCCTAGCTGTATGTCCTGTAATCATATGTGTTGAGATGGAGCAATAATCTGTGACTTATAATTGCATCCCATGTGATGAGCTTGGAGCAGAGGAAAACTGTCAGCCTGACACCCTCTAGGAAGTTAGTTTTGTGGATAACTGAGGTTAATGATTTAAATGTCAAAACTTACTTTTTAAACAGTTAATTATTCTGGTTGATATCTCTCTAAAGCATACTACATGTATATGGTTCTTGTTTTCTACAATGTGCATTTATCATTTTTACATGTATTTTATGCTCTCCTATTTTCCTGAACAGTGTATCCTGAACATAATTTAGTTTTTGCTTTATGATTCAGGGTTTTCATCACGAGCATATTGTTTTTACTGGATTTCATAATGTAGTAATCCTATCAGATATCTTGAGTTGATCATTATACTATGGCTTTGGGATGCAGGACTGTCCTTGTTTTTCTGTCACATTTGTTGTGGCAGGTGTCTTTATGTTCTCAGTGTGCAAACAGCAGTTTCTTGCCCTTTTGCTGCTTCTTTAACTTGTGGGTTTTAAGAAGCAGGTTGGCCGTTCATTTCAGCTTTATGTAAAATAATTAGGTTTTGGATAAAGGCCTGAGGAACATAGCGTGAGCTTTTATAGGTTTCATTTAATATGTTGACTCTGAGATAAACATCCTGAAGTTTCGTGTGTTCACTTCTTGGTTCCAAGCTGCATAACTGGATGAAGCATTTTACTTTGTTTTTAAGAGCTTTTGGAGAACATTGCCTTTCTTTTTTAAACTTATTCATTTAATGTAGAAATGATATCTAAAATGTAGTTAATCATCATGTGACTAGATGAAGGTTTTCTTGTACAGCTGACAGTTTTAAACTCAGAAATCCTTCCCTTGACATTGTTGCATAGATTCTCTTAGGTTATAAATGTGGGTTTGAAAAAATCATTAATAGTTGATATGGATGGACATGGCTCAAGATTGTTAAGAAGAGTATTAGTAATTTGGGATAGATTGTACTGATTATAATCTTGGTTTGAATTGTGTTTAAAATGGAAGCTTTTTGCTAGTTAACTTCATCTAAATGCTGGGCTGGAAGAAGCACAAGCTGGAATCAAGATTGCCAGGAGAAATATCCATAACCTCAGATATGTAGATGACACCACCCTTTTGGCAGAAAGTGAAGAGGAACTAAAAAGCCTCTTGATGAAAGTGTAAGAGGAGAGTGAAAAAGTTGGCTTAAAGCTCAACATTCAGATCATGGCATCTGGTCCCATCATTTCATGGGAAATAGATGGGGAAACAGTGGAAACAGTGGCAGACTTTATTTTTGGGGGCTCCAAAGTCACTGCAGATGGTGATTGCAGCCATGAAATTAAAAGATGCTTACTCCTTGGAAGGAAAGTTGTGACCAAACTAGACAATATATTCAAAAGCAGAGACATTACTTTGGCAACAAAGGTCCATCTAGTCAAGGCTATGGTTTTTCCAGTGGTCATGTATGGATGTGAAAGTTGGACTGTGAAGGAAGCTGAGCGCTGAAGAATTGATGCTTTTGAAGTATGGTGTTGGAGAAGACTCTTGAGAGTCCCTTGGACTGCAGGGAGATCCAACAGTCCATTCTGAAGGAGATCAGTCCTGGGTATTCTTTGGAAGAACTGACGCTAAAGCTGAAACTCCAATACTTTGGCCACCTCATGTGAAGAGTTGACTCATTAGAAAAGACTCTGATGCTGGGAGGGATTGGGGGCAGGAGGAGAAGGGGACGACAGAGGATGAGATGGCTGGATGGCATCACCGACTCGATGGACCTGAGTTTGAGTGAACTCCAGGAATTGGTGATGGATAGGCAGGCCTGGCATGCTGCAATTCATGGGGTCGCAGAGTTGGACACGACTGAGCGACTGAACTGAACTGAGAGCAGTCTCTTCATTCCATAAAATCTGCATCCCATTAAGATGCCAGCATATGTGTGTTCAGAGCAGAAAGCTTAAACTCATTTTTATTGAATTTGTTGCCTTCTGTACTGGTAGGTACTTAGTAACGTATATACTCTGAAATACTGTTATAAAATACTTGAATCCATATTTGATTATTCACTGTTTATTGAGGCCCTCCTCTATGCCGGGCACTTTTCTAAGTGCCAGGAATACATCAACCTAAACAAACCAGAATCTGTCCTTGTGAAATTTACATTCTAGTGAGAAGAGGCAGGCTATAAAGAGACAAATTACTACAGATAACAGGTGGAGTAAGTGTTGTGGAGAAGAATCAGGAAGCATAAGAAATAAAGAGTGACTGTGTCAAGGGACTGCCACGAACAGAAAATGATATGCTGAATGAGACCTGATATGACAATGGTATTTGATAATTTGATTTCTTCTCGCAACAGAAGGTTGGTATAGAAAACCTCCATGTTGATGTATGGCAGAACCAATACAGTATTGTCAAGTAATTAACCTCCAATTAAAATAAATAAATTTATATTAAAAAAAAAAAGAAAAAGAAAACCTCCAGTCTTAACTGTGTTTCTGAAGTTTGTGCACATTTTTCTTCACTGTAATGTGATCTTAAATTAGTGAATAATGATCCTAAAAAGAACAGATTTTGTGTGTGTGCTTGTGTATGTGAGAACTGCCTTATTTTCAGGTTGTTTTATTTAATAATGGTTCTTGGACAGCATTCTGGTGTTGAGCAACCGATATAGAATATTTGTCATTAAGTCCATATCAGTCTTAAAAACAAAAGACTGTTAACGTTAGAATTACATTTGTGATTAACTTGAAGTAACACATGATTATTCCGTGGTGTCTGCAGATATAACCCATGCTGTGTGTGATAAGGATTGAATCCTGTATCAGTGTTTGGCTAATTTTGTTTCTTCCCTTTTCATCTGTTTTCTTTAATGGAAGAATTAGAGTGTATTTTTAAAACATAGGTATAAATATATTAATACTTTGTGTATTTTAAAATGCGTATTTCTGTTCACCATTACAGTTTTAGCTTTTAAACACCTAATATGTGCTATTCTAGTATTGTCATAACTTGTGTAAAATTCTTCTCAAAGATTAACATTCTTTGTTTTCATATAAAATTACTTGTTTAACTATTTCCAGGTGACATGCAGAATATACATATGGAAGATAAAACTTTAAGTCTGCCTGTGGTTACAGCAGAGGATGAGGAGAATGAAAGTTTTAGTGAAACCGGTACAGATGAAATTTTGTCGAACTCCTTGTAGAGCATCAAGGTTTAGAACCCAGAAGAGCGTGACAACTGTGTGTTTCTGTGATGTTTTTATCTTTGGTACACTGGAGAATTTTACCATTAATCATACCATTAATCCTGACACTTAAAAGTAAGTGATAGTACAGTAAATGAATGGATATGGAGCGGCAGCGGTCAGTGGTCAGTGGAGAGGGAATACATCATTATTAGTAAGTGAATATCTGTAATCATGAGGGTTTCTGAAATGTATTCCTAACAAAGGGCAAAGTTCACAAAGTGAGTTACTGGATATAACGTTTTAAAAAATATTTTATTGCTAAAAATTTCTCATTTCAAATTATAGTAAATGTAAAATTTTCACCTATGAGATGATGATTGTAACTAATGATAAATTGTACAATATGAGTTAAAATAGCTATACCTTTTTGTGTTGCTGTGGTTTTCATAATTTATAATATTTATTAAACAATAGCTTAACTATCTCTAATAATAATTAGAGTAACATAGAGAATAAGTCATATTTAGCTGCCTAGGCTTGATATTTGGTAATCCATCAATGATAATGAATATAATACATATCAAGAAACTGCCTAATGACTTTTCCATTTTGGTGCTGTATTCATTCAGCAAACATTTATTGAATGCCTATTATGTTTAAAGTAGTTAGCTAGATATGGGAATATAAAGATATACAGTACAAGAGTTTTAAGAACTGTTTTATTTTGATCACAGTGAATAAATGTGAGGAGAGTGAGTGGGTCATAGTGGGCCTAAGGTACTAATGAATCAGATCAGTCCAAGCCCCAAAGAACCTTATGGCTTAGTGTGAAAAAAAAAACCACAACCCAGTACATTACGGTAAAGAGACAGGGTGCTGTGGAGCCATACGGGAGACAAAGACAGGAGAGGAGGAGAGTATCTGTTCCTTCAGAAGTCTGAGTGCTTCTGTGATTTGCTTGTGTCAGCATAAAACAGTTCTTTATAATCCTATATAGTCCTGTATAGTTTCAGACTAGAGTTGCTTTCTAGTTTTGTCTAGTGGCTTTTATTGCAAGTAAACAAACACATGTACACTTTTATGGCTACCTGGCAAGTCACATTCTAAAATCTATCAGAGTGTGAGTTTTTAAAATTTGGTTTTTATTAAATACATAAGCATATAATTTAATAATTAACAATTTTATCATATGATTATAAGAAATCACGGACTTCTGACTCTGACTCCCATTTCTTATTCCCTGAGACAACCACTTTTAACTCTTTCATTAATTATTTTGGTATTGACCTCCATGTTTCTAAATAGCATGTTTATATCGTCACTTATTCATATTTCAGTTCTATGAATTATCTGTTGACTTTCCATACTGAGGAAGGTGAGGATTTAGTTCTCCTTAATGTAACAGGTGCACAACATAATGGATATTTCTCTACACTACAAAGCGATCACCATGAGATATATATATATATATGTCTGGTTACCACTGTCACCATGCCAAGATGTTACAGTATAATAATTTTATATATTCTTCACCTCCCAACCCAAACACATGATACTTCCTATCCCCCACCCTCCAAGTATAGTCATTATTTTAGTTACGGGAGTATTCAGCATTTATGAAACATTATTAGCAGCAGGGCCATCTAACATAATCTGTGATTCTCTCTAAATCTGAGCATTTATTGTTGGCCTTAGAGAGTTAATAATTTTTTTGCCTTATTGTTTCTTTATGTACTTATCACTAATTTATCCTCAGACTACTGCTCAATGTATAAGCCTTCCCCTTGAAGCACTTGAGCACCGTAGGCGTTTTATCACTGTCATCTTTTTAAGGAGGTTTCCACCAGGTCTCAGACTTGCTGTATATACTCTTGGCCTGATGCTGCTGCCTTCCAGGAGTCTGTTTTCTTTTTCTTCTTAATTTTGTCTTTGTCTTTTCTCATTCCTTTTTCTGTCATCTTCTTTTAGTTTGCATTGATGGGGAATATTTCTTTCTTCTATTCTTCCATAATTTTCATGTTTTGTATCTTCTGTTATTTGCTTTGTTTTTAATAATCAGTGACTTTAGGCTCTCGACTGTTTCTAGATGGAGACTTAACTTGGGTATTGGTCACGGCATGTGCCATGGTAGCCAAAAAGATGTATGGTGCTAGTGTTTTGGGCCAGTGCTAACAGAAAGTGACTAAGATGTCAGTTGGAAAGCAGTTGACATCTCAGTCACTTTCTGTTAGCACTGGCCCAGATACTGTTCCGATCTGGCATGCTGGGCCCATACTAACTATAGGGAGGGCATACCCATAGGAAACGACCTCCGAGTAGCTTATTATCAAGTAGCATTTAGGATGATTGGGATCTACATTAGTAAGTCTACAACTGCCATATCATTGTGAAGGGAAAAATTCATGTATATGTCAGGTTTAAGATTTCTGGTATCTTTGTTGTGAAGGTGTTGTTGCTGTTATACCAGCCTATTTAGTTTAATGTGTGTTATCAATTAAGTATTCTTTTTTAGATCTGACAGATGCCTTAATTTTTTGTCTTTAGAGATCACGGCACCCAAGAGGAGAAGAAAACAGAGAACAAAAAGCTAGGCTTCCCACTCCAGTATCCGTGGACTTTCTTGGTGGCTCAGCTGGTAAAGAGTCCACCTCCAGAGCGGGAGACCTTGGTTCGACCCATGGGTTGGGAAGATGCCCTGGAGAAGGGAAAGGCTGCCCACTCTAGTATTCTGGCCTGGAGAATTCCATGGACTGTATAGTCTCGGGGTCGCAGGGAGTTGGACATGACTGAGCAACTTTGACCTACTCACTTACTCATATGTAAATGGTTAGTTATTTTATTATATCTAAAGTTTGGTAACAGATTTGTTTATGGTGTATATTAAATATTTTATATATTATGTTGTAAAGTGCACTAAAGTTTTTGCCTTGTTTTATTTTTTAATATTTGAGACTTATATGGTCAGTAGCTTATATGATTAATAACTTAAGCTCAGTTTCTATCTCTGTAATCAATTAAGTATCCTTTGGTGCTTGTTTTAAAGCTCCCTTTGGCCTAACATGTCAGTATGTATACATGCATGTTTGTGTATGTATAGATATATCTATGTATGTGTCCATTTATGCATATAATATGATTAGTCAATACACTAGGTACAACATTTAAATACTGATTATTTCTAGTAAAACCTTTAAGAGTGATAATATATATTTCAGAACATGTCTGTGGTACAGAAAGTTGGTACTCACAAAAAAATTCTGTAGCCTCGTGAATGTGCCTCTCTGTTAATTTCTCATTTGAGAGATTTAGATGGAGGTTGCTTCAGCTATACTGTTTGAATTGCTGCCAGTAGCAGGCCACCTCCACATCATGCGGCTGGCTCAGCCTGTCTTAAAGTTGATTATACTCCAGGTTCTTTTCCCATGTGGTATGTTCAGGAATTCTGCAAATGCCCTGTGAGTGAAATTAACTAATGCTAGCCCAGATAAAAATTTCATTTATTAGAATCTGTGCTGTAATGTTAGCTGTGAAACAGAATTGTTTCCCTTGGCTGATTTCAGATTTTTCTGATAATATGATGGACAGTTTCTATGATGTATATATTGGACAGAGCTTCTAGGGTTTAAATATTCTAGCATTGGGGCATGCAGAGATATGGATCCATTACCTGGCGACTCATATACCAGGTTATATGCTAGGCTTTTTCTGATCATTAAACTTTACAAACATTGTATAACCAAAACAGTGAGTTTCCCTGTTATTTTTTCACTACAGTACTTTTAAAAGGTATCATTTCATTTGTACAATGAAAAAACTACACCTGTGGATGATAAACGCCTTGCCCACATTCACAAAGTTAGTGATGCATCTAGGATACATATACAGGGCTCTGGCTTATAATTTCAGTCAGTTTTATATAAGCCAACACAAGTGGAAATCCAGATGGACTGAAAGCAGTAAGATCCCACTTCAGTTGAGCTTCAGGGTGGGGTGGCTCTGGGTTATATAGTGTCTCAGTGCCATGATGGCTTCATTTACCTAGGTGTGGATCTTTAGGGAAAGCTTTATATCACTGTAGAGAACTGTTTACCTGCTGGATTCCCAGACTCCAGCTGAGGGGCAACCTTGCAAAGCAAGCCTTTTTAGGACAGTAGTCTCAGGCCTGCTCTGTTACCTCTAATGCATAGGTTCATTTCATTTTTCACTATTTCAAACAGTGTTGCATTGATCTTTGTGTGTGTATCTTGACTCACTCACATTGGTGTTTCTGCTGGATCAATCTGATCTACACATGACTTTGTTGAACACTGTGTATATATAAAATTTTGGTAATTATGCCAAGTTGAACTGTAAAAAGCCTGCCAACTTACATTCCTACTAACAGTATTTGCAAAGGACTCTTGGACTTCTCTGGTGGCTCAGATGGTGAAAAATCTGCCTGCAGTACAGGAGACCTGGGTTCAGTCACTGGATTGCGAAGATCACCCTGGAGAAGGGAGTGGCTACCCGCACCAGTATTCTTGCCTGGAGAATTCCATGGATAGAGGAGCCTGGCAGACTAGACCATGAATTTGCAAAGAGTCAGACATGACTGAGTGACTAACACTTTCTCCATTACGTTGATTATCAGTCTGTCGGTTGAATACAGCAGAATCTTAAGAGCAGAAAATGTAGAAAGACAGATAAAAAGTAACAAAATTGGAGTACAGAGTACATCATGTGAAATGCCAGGCTGAATAAAGCACAAGCTAGAATCAAGATTGCTAGAAGAAATACCAATAACCTCAGACATGCAGAGGACACCACCTTTATGATAGAAAGGGAAGAGGAACTAAAGAGCTTCTTGATGAAAGTGAGAGAGGAGAGTGAAAAAGCTGGCTTCAAACTCAACGTTTAAAAAACGAAGACCAAAAAAAACCCAAAAAACGAAGACCATGGCATCCAGTTCCATCACTTAATGGCAAATAGATGGGGAAACAATGGAAGTAGTGACAGACTTCATTTTCTTAGGCTCCAAAATCATTGTGGATGGTGACTGTCACCATGAAATTAAAAGTTGCTTGTTCCCTGGAAGAAAGGCTATGACAAACCTAGACAGTGGATTCAAAAGCAGAGACATCACTTTGTCGACCAAAGTCCATATAGTCAAAGCTATGGTTTTTCCAGTAGTCATGTACAGATGTGAGAGTTGGACTATAAAGAAAGCTGAGCGCCAAACAACTGATTCTTTCGAACTGTGGTGCAGAGAAGACTCTTGAGAGTCCCTGAACAGCAAGATTAAACCAGTCAATCCTAAAGGAAATCAACCCTGCCTGAATATTCATCGGAAGGACTGATGCTGAAGCTGAAGCTCCAGTTCTTTGGCCACCACATGCAAAGAGCCAACTCATTGGAAAAGACCCTGATGCTGGGAAAGATGGAGGGCAGGAGGAGGAGTGGGTGTCAGAGGATGAGGTGGTTGGATGGCATCACCAACTCAATGGACATGAGTTTGAGCAAACTGGGAGATGGTGAAGGACAGGAAAGCCTGGTGTGCTGCAGCCCATGGAGTCACAAAGAGCCAGACATGAATGAGCGACTGAACAGCAACAACAAGCCCATCCAAGATCCAGTCTGGGTTTATAACCCTTTTCTTTTAATGCCTCAAATGTCCTTACTGTGAGTGGATGTATTTAAAATGAGGAAACATTCCCAATCTCCTTAACACCCAGTTAAAGTGCTTGTTTCCTGAGACAGACACAGTTGTACCATCTGCAAGTTGTTTTATACTGCCAAGGAAGAGATAACGGAACCAGCTTTTAGGCAAAGATTTTGTCTTCTATAGGGATTTCCAGGATAGTGATATGATTATTGTTCAGCTTCTAAGTCATGTCCGAGTTTTTGAGATCCCTGAACTATAGCACGCCAGGCTTCCCTGCCCTTCACGATTTCCGTGAGTTTGCTCAAACTCCTGTCCATTGAATCAGTGATGCCATCCAACTATCTCATTCTCTGTTGCCCCCTCTCCTGCCCTCAGTCTTTCCCAGCATCAGGGTCTTTATCAATGAGTTGGCTCTTTGTATCAGGTGGCCAAAGTATTGGAGCTTCAGCTTCAGCATCAGTCCTTCCAGTGAATATTCAGGGTTGATTTTCTTTAAGATTGACTGGTTTGATCTTGCTGTCCAAGGGACTCCCAAAAGAGTCTTCTCTAGCATCCTAATCTGAAAGCATCAATTGTTTGGCGCTCAGCTTTCTTTATGGTCCAATTCCCACATCCTTACATGACTACTGGAAAAGCCATAGCTTTGACTATAATGGACCTTTGTCAACAAAGTGATGTTTCTGCTTTTGAATACCCTGTCCAGGTTTGCCATGGCTTTTCTTCCAAGGAGTAAGCGTCTTTTCATTTCACGGCTGCAGTCACTGTCCACTGTGATTTTGGAGCTCAGGAAAATAAAATCTGTCACTGTTTCCACTTTTCCCCCATCTATTTGCCACGAAGTGATGGGGCCGGATGCCATGGTCTTCGTTTTTTGAAGGTTAAGTCTTAAGCCAGCTTTTATCATTCTCTTTCACCCCCATCAAGGGGATCTTTAGTTCTTCACTTTCTGCCACTGGGATGGTATCATCTGCATATCAGGTAGTTGATATTTCTCCTGGCAGTCTTGTTCCAGCTTGTGTTCATCCAGCCTGGCATTTCACATGATGTACTCTGCATATAAGTTCAATATGCAGGATGATAATATATAGCCTTGATATACTTCTTTGCCAATTTTGAACCTGTCCATTTTTCCACACCCAGTTCTAACTGTTGCTCCTTATTTCGCATACAGGTTTCTCATATGGATATAGGTAAGGTGGCTTGTATTCCCATGTCTTTTAGAATTTTCCACAGTTTGTTGTGATTTGCATAGTCAAAGGCTTTAGCATAGTCAATGAAGTAGCAGTAGATGTTTTTGGGGAATTTCCTTGCTTTTTCTATGATCTAATGTATTTTAACAATTTGATCTCTGGTTTTTCTGCTTTTTCTAAATCCAGCTTGTATCTCTGGAAGTTCTTGGTTCACGTACTGTTGAAACCTAGCTTGAGGGATTTTGAGCGTCACCTTGCTAGTATGTGAAATGAGCATAATTGTATGATAGTTTGACCATATAAGGAAATGCATTAACAACTTTATTCAACTGGTTTGAAAACTTGTAATTTGTTAATCTAAAAGCTAGAAAGTAAAACATTTCTTTCTTAGTTCTGCCACTGATTCATTGTGTGTCCTTAATAAATTCATTATGTTTAAATCCTTTTCTTAGCTGTAAATTCAAGATAATCAAGAACATTTACTAACTTCAAAATATTAAGAACTGCATATTACTTTAAAAATGCAAAGATATGAATACTGAACTTCAAAATAATTACAGCTGGAAATTGTAAGATTTTAGAAAGTATTTGGATGTCAAGTAAATGAAAGTGATTATTATTGGTGAATATGGTGATTTTTGAGGTGATTTTCTTAAGAAGTAATAATTGAAAGCTTATGTGTTTACACAGATCTTCAGATTGATGTGAAACAAAGCTCTCATGACTCAATTCACAAGGAAGAGTTGTTTTTTTCAAGTTGAATTAGGTATGCTGTATCAGTCAGTCGGTTCAGTTGCTCAGTCATGTCCAACTCTTTGCGACCCCATGGACTGCAGCACGCCAGGCCTCCCTGTCCATCATCAACTCCTGGAGTTTACTCAAACTCATGTCCATCGAGTTGGTGATGCCATCCAACCATCTCATCCTCTGTCGTCCCCTTCTCCTCCTGCCTTCAGTCTTTCCCAGCATCAGGGTCTTTTCCAATGAGTCAGCTCTTCGCATCAGATGGCCAAAGTATTGGAGTTTCAGCTTCAGCATCAGTCCTTCCAGTGAACATTCAGGACTGATTTCCTTTCGGATGGACTGATTGGATCTCCTTGCAGTCTAAGGGACTCTCAAGAGTCTTCTCCAACACCACAGTTCAAAAGCATCAATTCTTCAGTGCTCAGTTTTCTTTATATAGCCTCTTCTAATAACCTATTTCAGGATAACATAAAGGCTTGATATACAAGCCTATATATTAATGTATAGAGAGAAAATATGTTGAGGTATCTTTAAAAATGAACTCTATGGGCTGAAAATTACTCTTGCTTTGACATAAAGAGCCTAGGAAAATAAGCAGACTTGTTAATGGCTTCCCAACCCATCCTTGATTCTTGAATTAAATTACAGTTTGAAGAATGCCTGCTTTTTAAATGGCATTGAGAAGACTGGATGCTTAACTAGTCACATTTTCATTTATCTTTTGAACAACTGTGTAGTAAGTTTTATTGCACATTAAAAAAATTCTCTGTATTAAAGTAATACAGTCTCAGGCTGTATAACCTTTTATGTGGTATTTTTAATGCTTGGATTATTCGGTTTAATATGCTGTATACTGCAGGTCTGGAGCTTTTAAAGAACAGTTTAGACATGCCCCTTTAGGTTTCAAGGCACACTCACATTATCTTAAATGCTGGAGGCTTATTTTAAGACTACAGAGGACAGGAAGGTGACCACCTCATCGAAGGCATGGCTGGGAAAATGACTGTCTTGTAGTGGGCACAGCAGCTCTCATAGCTGGGTAGCATCCTCAGCTTTGATGTCGATATCCACTGCTCAGTAGTCATAATGTACCTACTCTTACTTGTGTTTCCCAACTTCTTGCACATTTCTCCTGCAGCTTCTATTGTTCCTGAAAGAGGTTCTGATTGATTCTATTATAATCCAAAAGAGAGCCCCCTGACTCTTTTCTTCTAAATGATTCTGGCCTTTTAAATCCATGTCCAGCCAAAGGATGGCTGCCCTTAACTAGAGCAGAGACACCCGGTACAATTGACTGTGGCCAATGTAATAGGTCAAAGCTGGAAAAGTGAAAGTTGCTCAGTTGTGTCCAGCTCTTCTCCAGGCCAGAATACTGGAGTGGACAGCCTTTCCCTTCTCCAGGGGATCTTCCCAACCCAGGGATCGAACCAAGGTCTCCTACATTGCAGGCAGATTCTTTACCAACTGAGCTATTGGGGAAGCCCCACAAGCCAGAGGGCACAGCCAATTATGCGGAAGGACCCAACTCAGACAGCCTTCCTTAAAGAGGCTGTGAGTAGGACAGACAGGCCTGCAGAAAATCATGGATTTCTCAGTACAATCATGATGGGTTTAAAATGATAATGATGATCTACATCATTGTCAATATCGTAATTTCAGGAAGAAATCAAAGTAGTGGCAAAATGTACACTTGACAAATAGCAGCATTGCACAGCCCTTAAGAGAAGTTGCTGTGGGGCCAGACGACCTGGGTTTGCTCTGGGATTACAGTATGCATCTGTGAATTAGTAGACCCTACCTGTAATGAGTTAGGGATGTGGCTCTTTGACTCAGTATAATTCCATTTAAAGCCCCCTTTCATCCTTTGTCATACTGCTACATATTTTAGTTCTATGTGTTATAAATCTCATTATACATTTTTTTTTTCTCGATTTAAACGAAGAAAACATAAAACAGTGTATTCCAATTACCCAGATAGGAACTTTTGCAGTGTTCTTTTCTGTCATGCAAGTCTTTGCTTTCCTGTGGAATGATTTTCCTTCAGCCTGAAGAACTTCTTTTAGTATTCATTTCTTGTATCTCAGCTCTGTTGGAGACAAATTCTTTCAGCTTCTGTTTGTCTGAAAATGTCTTTATTTCACCTTTTATTTTGAAAGATATTTTTACTGGGTTTAGAATCCTAGGCAGGAAATGGTTTTCTTTTTACTTTTTATCCTTTCAGCACTTTAAAGACTATTCTACTCATTATCTTCAGCCTTCATTGTCTCTGATGAGAAGCTAGTTTTCGTTCATCTTGTTCCCTTGTGTATGATGTGCCCTTTTTCTCTGGCTGCTTTTGACGTTTCTCTTTATTTTTGGTTTTCAGCAGTTCATATGATGTGCCTATCGTGACTTATTTTCTCAGTGTATCATCTGTGTTTTTCTGCAGCGGTCGCTTCTATTTCCAGGACTCTGGGTATATGTGTATTGACTGCTTGTCCTGTCCCACAGGTCCTCATGGCTTTTTGCCCCTACTAACTATTCTCTCTGTGCTTCAGACTGAATGATTCCTTTTGACTTCAGGTTCATAGATCCCTTCTTTCATTATTCAATCTGTTGCTAATCTCATCCAGTAGGAGTCTGACTTGATTCTTTTTTATGGTTTTTATAACTCCACTGGAGTTTTCTATTTCTTTGCCCATTATATTCCTCTTTTACTACAAGTTATTCATTTTATACTTAGCTAGTTATTAATATTTTGACACCTTTGCTAGGTCCAATATTGGGGTCATCAGTGTATGTGTTTCTATTGGCTGTTTTTTTTCCCTGTTGACTGTGGGTCACATTTTCCTATTTTTCTCCCTAGTAATTATTTTTATTGTATGAAGATGCATGTTAGAGACTCTGGATTCTATTATCTACCTCCAGTGTTGAATTTTGTTCTAGAAGGCAGTTAAATTACTGCCTTCAGAGCATTAGAACTTGGAGAGGTTTGCGTGTAGGCTTGTTAGGCTGGATCTATTCTGGTTTTGTCCTTAGTTTTAGGGCAGATAACTTAGTTCTGGTATATGCCCCTTATTTCTTAGGTGTGCCCCTCCTTATGTTTAGTGGAAAGCTGAGAGTATTTGCCACATCATTCTATCAGGGCTGCAACTCTGAACTCAGGGGCAGCTTGAGCCAGTAGATGCTGAAATATTTGCTTGGCACTTTCAGGTCTCCTGTAGTTTATTTGCCCCGGAATCGGTGGAGCTCTTGTCCTGCTTGCAGGCTAAGATCTGAGATAATTTTACACTCACATTTTGGGGCTGCCCTCCCTGTAACTGCTACTTTCTGGGACTTTCCATTTTGACTTCTAACCTGACAGCCCCAACTCCATTCTCTGACTCCCCAGGTAAGGCTTAGTCTTTCGGTGGAGCTCTTGTCCTGCTTGCAGGCTAAGATCTGAGATAATTTTACACTCACATTTTGGGGCTGCCCTCCCTGTAACTGCTACTTTCTGGGACTTTCCATTTTGACTTCTAACCTGACAGCCCCAACTCCATTCTCTGACTCCCCAGGTAAGGCTTAGTCTCCTGGTAGCTCAGATGGTAAAGAATCTGCCTGCAATGCAGGAGACCTGGGTTCGATCCCTGGGTTGGGAAGATCCCCTAGAGGAGGGCATGGCAACTCACTCCAGTATTCTTGCCTGGGGAATCCTCATGGCAGAGGAGACTGGTGGTCTACAGTCCGTGGCTTGCAAAGATTCGGACACGACTGAGGACTAAGCACACGTGGCACACCTGCCTTGTCCATGGACAAGGGTGTGCACTCAGGTGTGATGTTACAGAAACATGATCTCTCCTTTCAAGGATGGCATCCCCTACAGTTTCTAATCATAGAAAAGAAGCAGATGATAGCCTCCTATGTACCTGGAACTTACTGAACCTTGTTCACTGGATTTGTGCCAAGCGTCTCCTAGGTTATTAAGATTCCACTTAGCTTTCTTTGGGAGTTTATTAACTCATGTAGGTCCCCAAAGTGCTGTTTGATCATAATTTAATGATAGACTAACCTAATGGCTTGAAAGAAGTTGGGGCACTTCTGAAGATATGTTCAAAATCCCTGATACTTCAAGAAGGTTAATCTTCTCCAAATGTTAACTCAACAGTAGAGAAAAATCAAATTGTGTATTAATTTGCTTTTGGTTACAAGTTACAAAGCCTAACCATCAGGCCAATGACAGGTTATGCTATGAGGGAATTTTTTTACATGCACCAGTATTTTCTTACAAGCACTTTAATATGAGATTTTAAAAATTCTTAAGGTAAATAACAGCAAAAAAGCTTTCATATAAATACATTACAGGTTGATTTCAGATACCTTGTTACCATAGTACTTAACAAATTGGGCTATGTTAGCTTCAGTTAACTATTTTAGTTAATCCACATAATTTGTTGAATCTGAACTTCATATAGTGTAAAGGATTTAAATGAAATGAATTTTGTTAAAGTCTCAAATTTGTTAACTCTTCTCCTTTGGTTAAATGTTTTAAATGGTTGATTAGCTCATAGTTTCTTAGTTTCTTGCAGCATAAATAATACTGAGTTAGCTAAAAAATTCAGGTTTTTCCATAACATCTTAATGGAGAAACCTTAATGAACTTGTTGGCTAACCCCATCCATTGTCTATGTTGTTATACTTGGTTAACTGAAGGTATTCTCTTTGTAAACTTCAACTAGTTGCCTATAAAATTGCTTGGCAGAAACTGATGGTGTTGAATTTAAGAGCCAAATACCTTGTCCTTTATTTAGAGATTATATGTCTAAAAAGTCATTCTGTGTATAATTAAAGATTAATCAACCAATCAAAAGATATAGCTCTGGTGTTACTAGTTTTCTTTAGTGTTACCATCGATGCCCAACAAACTATCGAATTACCAGCAAAATTACCCATAAACATCTTGTACCAGTAAATAACTCTTAGCCTTCTTTCTGAACAATCCCTTATATTTACAAATATAATTCATTCACAAAACTGCACCCTGGGACTTAATGATTCAGGGAAGAAAATGATAGGGCTGTACAGTCAGATACCTCTGTTCTTTGGTCGATTTACACACTTTCTGATAACAAGTTTTGCTAGAATGAGGAGAGTATGTCTGGCGATTTGTACAGTCTAGGTGACTACATGAAATAAAAGCAGGCAGGCATGGCCTTCCAGGCGAGCCTCTTTAGGCTGGAATTCATAGAACCAAAGGGGAGCTAAGTACCAAGCCAGGCCATGGCTCTCTCCACTGAGTTTTAAATTTCTAGTTTGTTTTTTTCACTTCTGAGAGCTTTATTTATATCCCTATAGATACTTTGACATTTTCTCATTCTTTGATTAGCTTTTTTAAGGATTAAGTTGGAAGTGATGCTCTGTGGATGGATCATTCTTTTCTGAAGTTTGCATGAGGAGAGAAACTGGATGGCCCAGTGAGAAGTAAACACAAGATCAAGAGGCAAGATGATTAAAGGTTTAGAAAGTAGAACTAAAGAGAATGACATAAAAATGAGTTACATAAATCATAAATTTTACTCTACCTTGAAATATATTATTGCAGAGCATTAGTTTAAAACTCAGTAACATTCCCCATTACAGTTATCCAGCTCTGTTTTCTTATATCAAATGGGAAAAAAATTAAATACTCAGAGGTAAAGTCAAGTATTTTAGTTCCTACCAGCCATAATTCCCTCCTTGTCCAAGACTTATTCCTTAAGTANAACCTGACAGCCCCAACTCCATTCTCTGACTCCCCAGGTAAGGCTTAGTCTCCTGGTAGCTCAGATGGTAAAGAATCTGCCTGCAATGCAGGAGACCTGGGTTCGATCCCTGGGTTGGGAAGATCCCCTAGAGGAGGGCATGGCAACTCACTCCAGTATTCTTGCCTGGGGAATCCTCATGGCAGAGGAGACTGGTGGTCTACAGTCCGTGGCTTGCAAAGATTCGGACACGACTGAGGACTAAGCACACGTGGCACACCTGCCTTGTCCATGGACAAGGGTGTGCACTCAGGTGTGATGTTACAGAAACATGATCTCTCCTTTCAAGGATGGCATCCCCTACAGTTTCTAATCATAGAAAAGAAGCAGATGATAGCCTCCTATGTACCTGGAACTTACTGAACCTTGTTCACTGGATTTGTGCCAAGCATCTCCTAGGTTATTAAGATTCCACTTAGCTTTCTTTGGGAGTTTATTAACTCATTTAGGTCCCCAAAGTGCTGTTTGATCATAATTTAATGATAGACTAACCTAATGGCTTGAAAGAAGTTGGGGCACTTCTGAAGATATGTTCAAAATCCCTGATACTTCAAGAAGGTTAATCTTCTCCAAATGTTAACTCAACAGTAGAGAAAAATCAAATTGTGTATTAATTTGCTTTTGGTTACAAGTTACAAAGCCTAACCATCAGGCCAATTACAGGTTATGCTATGAGGGAATTTTTTTACATGCACCAGTATTTTCTTACAAGCACTTTAATATGAGATTTTAAAAATTCTTAAGGTAAATAACAGCAAAAAAGCTTTCATATAAATACATTACAGGTTGATTTCAGATACCTTGTTACCATAGTACTTAACAAATTGGGCTATGTTAGCTTCAGTTAACTATTTTAGTTAATCCACATAATTTGTTGAATCTGAACTTCATATAGTGTAAAGGATTTAAATGAAATGAATTTTGTTAAAGTCTCAAATTTGTTAACTCTTCTCCTTTGGTTAAATGTTTTAAATGGTTGATTAGCTCATAGTTTCTTAGTTTCTTGCAGCATAAATAATACTGAGTTAGCTAAAAAATTCAGGTTTTTCCATAACATCTTAATGGAGAAACCTTAATGAACTTGTTGGCTAACCCCATCCATTGTCTATGTTGTTATACTTGGTTAACTGAAGGTATTCTCTTTGTAAACTTCAACTAGTTGCCTATAAAATTGCTTGGCAGAAACTGATGGTGTTGAATTTAAGAGCCAAATACCTTGTCCTTTATTTAGAGATTATATGTCTAAAAAGTCATTCTGTGTATAATTAAAGATTAATCAACCAATCAAAAGATATAGCTCTGGTGTTACTAGTTTTCTTTAGTGTTACCATTGATGCCCAACAAACTATCGAATTACCAGCAAAATTACCCATAAACATCTTGTACCAGTAAATAACTCTTAGCCTTCTTTCTGAACAATCCCTTATGTTTACAAATATAATTCATTCACAAAACTGCACCCTGGGACTTAATGATTCAGGGAAGAAAATGATAGGGCTGTATAGTCAGATACCTCTGTTCTTTGGTCGATTTACACACTTTCTGATAATAAGTTTTGCTAGAATGAGGAGAGTATGTCTGGCGATTTGTACAGTCTGGTGACTACATGAAATAAAAGCAGGCAGGCATGGCCTTCCAGGCGAGCCTCTTTAGGCTGGAATTCATAGAACCAAAGGGGAGCTAAGTACCAAGCCAGGCCATGGCTCTCTCCACTGAGTTTTAAATTTCCAGTTTGTTTTTTTCACTTCTGAGAGCTTTATTTATATCCCTATAGATACTTTGACATTTTCTCATTCTTTGATTAGCTTTTTTAAGGATTAAGTTGGAAGTGATGCTCTGTGGATGGATCATTCTTTTCTGAAGTTTGCATGAGGAGAGAAACTGGATGGCCCAGTGAGAAGTAAACACAAGATCAAGAGGCAAGATGATTAAAGGTTTAGAAAGTAGAACTAAAGAGAATGACATAAAAATGAGTTACATAAATCATAAATTTTACTCTACCTTGAAATATATTATTGCAGAGCATTAGTTTAAAACTCAGTAACATTCCCCATTACAGTTATCCAGCTCTGTTTTCTTATATCAAATGGGAAAAAAATTAAATACTCAGAGGTAAAGTCAAGTATTTTAGTTCCTACCAGCCATAATTCCCTCCTTGTCCAAGACTTATTCCTTAAGTAAAATACAGCTTTGAAAAATTATATCTTGTTATTTTAGCTAAAACAAACAAGTGTTTCTCTAAGTTACTTAGCTTGTGGCCTTATAACTTGGAGCTTTTTACTATGATACAAGGAATTATAGAGAATTGTGACTAGTTCTTGTCCTTATGAAGGATAAAAAGGAATGGATTTTCATTTTTAAATGGAGGTCTTTAATTAGATCCAAGTAACTTTGGAAGGAATGATGCTAAAGCTGAAACTCCAGTACTTTGGCCACCTCATGCGAAGAGTTGACTCATTGGAAAAGACTCTGTTGCTGGGAGAGATTGAGGGGATGACCGAGGATGAGATGGCTGGATGGCATCACGGACTTGATGGATGTGAGTCTGAGTGAACTCCACGAATTGGTGATGGACAGGGAGGCCTGGCGTGGACACGACTGAGTTATTGAACTAACTAAGAGCCATCTCCTGAGCAAGTTTATTAGCACTGCCTTTGTTTCTTAGTGGCTCATCTCTCAGCATTTAGTAGCTTAACAATATCTCCACTCTTCACTGTCAGAGAAGAGCAAAGCACAAATTCCCGGGTCTGAAGTTCTAGATCTTCAGACAGTTTTATTACCCTGTGAGGATCTACTCTTTCTTGGGTTAGAGGTTCTCCAATTTTAGACTGTGTTGGAAACACCATCAGGGTGCCTCATTTAACAGGTAGATTCTAGGGTCCCATTGTTACAGCTTCTGAACCAGCAACTGTTGATAAGAGTCAGAGGATATGCATTTTTAGCAAGTTCTCGAGGTGATTCTAGACCAGATGCCTTGAGGCCCATACTTGGTGAATGATGGTATATGCTTACCTTTGGCAAAAATTGAGAGCTATTAGGATGCTTTCTGAGAAACTTGTATGCAACACAAGAAGCAACAGAACCGGACATAGAACAACGGACTGGTTCAAAATTGGAAGAGGAATACCTCAAGGCCGTATATTGTCACACAGCTTATTTAACTTACATACAGGGTGCATCATGCAAAATGTCAGGCTGGATGAAACACAAGCTGGAATCAAGATAGCTGGGGGAAATAACTTCGGATATGCAGATGATATCACTCTAATGGCAGAAAGTGAAGAGGAACTAAAGAGCCTCTTGAATGATGGAGAAAGAGTGAAAAAACTAGCTTAAAACCCAACATTCAAAAAACTAAGATCGTGGCATCTCGGCCCATCACTTCATGACAAATAGATGGGGAAAAAGTGGAAACAGTGGCAGAGTTTATTTTCCTGGGCTCCAAAATCACTGTGAACAGTGACTGCAACCATAAAATTAAGACACTTGCTCCTTGGAAGGCAAGCTATGACAAACCTAGACAACTTATTAAAAAGCAGAGACATCACTTTGCTGACAAAGGTCCATATAGTCAAAGCATAATTTTTCCAGTAGTCATGTACAGGTGTGAGAGTTGGACCGTAAAAAAGGCTGAGTACTGAAGAATTGATGCCTTCCAATTGTGCTAGAGAAGACTCTTGAGAGTTCCTTGGACGGCAAAGAGATCCAACCAGTCAATCCTAAAGGAAATCAGTTGTAAGGACTGAATATTCATTGTAAGGACTGGTGCTAAAGCTGAAGCTCCAATTCTTTGGCCACCTCATGTGAAAAGACGACTCACTGGAAAAGACCTTGATGCCAGGAAAGATTGAGGGGCAGGAGGAGAAGGGGGCGTCAGAGGATGAGATGGTTGGATGGCATTACTGNAGGACTGGTGCTGAAGCTGAAGCTCCAATTCTTTGGCCACCTCATGTGAAAAGACGACTCACTGGAAAAGACCTTGATGCCAGGAAAGATTGAGGGGCAGGAGGAGAAGGGGGCGTCAGAGGATGAGATGGTTGGATGGCATTACTGACGATGGACATGAATTTGAGCAAACTCAGGGAGATAGTGAAGGACAGGGAAGCATGGTGTGCTGCAGTTCATGGGGTCGTGAAGAGTCGAACTGGACTTAGCAACTGAGTAACAACAAGGATGCATTCTCTGGCCCCTGCCTCCTCCTCCTCCCAAGATTACTTGATTGTAGGGTAAGCATATATGGCTTGAGATTTTTAGTATTATTTCTATAATTTTGTATTTTTGATTTTAAAGAAAAATAACTGCTAGAATGTTCTTTAACAAATATGCTTCCTTTTATCCTTATTAAGAAAAAGAAATTAATGTTGAGTTCATAAGAGTTCTGAAGAGCAAAGCCATCATTTTGACCTCTTTGTTTTCCTGGTTCCCAGACTCTTCCTTACTTTTTCTCCCTTACCTTATTTTCTAATTTTAAGCCACTGATTCTCTCCAATGACTGCTGGAAACTTAATCACCAAACAGTGGGGCCAAGTCCCAGGCCCTTGCCGTCTACTTTCTGGACCAGACTTGTACCTATTAGCCCTGTCTCTCTTCTGCCCTTCCCTGTGTGACCCGCAAGGGTTAAATGAGAGCATGATGTTTATTACCTAATAGCTATTTTGAAAAAGCTTTCCCTGTTTGTTAGCATCATCCATATTATATCTGAATGTTCTGAGGCATTTGAGTTCAGATGCTTAGAACAGATATAGAGTCCAAATGAAAATCAAAGGCAAGTTTTATATAAAATAAAGCTCCTCTCTACTCTTATCAGATAAATTGCTTAGAAGCTCACAGGCTACATGCACAAGTCATAGTTAAAATAATTTTTCTATTTTTATCTACTCTAACAGAGACAAAGCAATAACTATTTCAACCAAAAATAACCTCTATGGTGATGCAGACCCACAGCAAGTGGCTGCAGCCCCTCCCACTCCCTGCTCTCAGGTTTGTTTATAGCCAGGGTGGTGATAAAGTCAACAGGATGTGGTCACAGGTCAAGGGTTAGAGGGACTATATGGTGATTTCCATGCAGTGTGTGTATAAGAGGTATTTGTCCTTTCTTATCCTGGAAATGAACTCAAGCAACATGGATGGGGATGTTTGAGTCACAATTACGGCAAAGTCAGAAAAGCCCTCATAGTTTAGAAACCTCCCTAAAGCATTTTATGAACAAACGCTTGGTCCAGTCTTCTCCCTGTCCTGAAAGAGTTGATGGAGGGAGCTTTTACAAAGAGTGTCCTCCCTGTCTGCAGAGAGAGAGATGAGAAGGTATAGCCCCTCCTCCCCAGTTTTGGAAAGCTATCATTTGAGGATATGAGATTTTATCTTATTGTGATCATGAAGGGGGCCTGCTGCCCAGGGACTCCAGGTGGCAGATGGAAGGAGTCTTGAGTTTCCCCTGACATTGTGGAGATGCTATACTAACCATGGGACCACACCTTTGGATTTCAGAATGGCATGGGCACGTAGCCATCTGTCCCCTCAAGGACAAAAAGTCAGACCCGGAGAGGCTTTGAGTGTGGGTGACAGGACCGAGCAGTGGATGCTGTGCTGTGGACGAATAACTAGGGGCCAGTCCTGACTGAGGAGGTCTGACGAGCTCTGAAATCCAGACAAGCAGTCCTTCATGGGGAGATGTGCCCAATACATCTTCACATCCCCAAAGCAGACCAATCATTTCCTAGAATGGGAAAGACTAGAGATCTCTTCAAGAAAATTAGAGATACCAAGGGAACATTTCATGCAAAGATGGGCTCAATAAAGGACAGAAATGGTATGGACCTAAAAGAAGCAGAAGGTATTAAGAAGAGGTGGCAAGAATACAGAAGAACTGTACAAAAGAGATTTTCATGACTCAGATGATCACGATGGTGTGATCACTCACCAAGAGCCAGACATCCTAGAATGTGAAGTCAAGTGGGCCTTAGGAAGCATCACTACGAACAAAGCTAGTAGAGGTGATGGAATTCCAGTTTAACTATTTCAAATCCTAAAAGATGATGCTGCACTCAATATGCCAGCAAATGTGGAAAACTCAGCAGTGGCCACAGGACTGGAAAACATCAGTTTTCATTCCAATCCCAAAGATAGGCAATGCCAAAGAATGCTCAAACTACTACACAATTGCACTCATCTCACATGCTGGTAAAGTAATGCTCAAAATCCTCCAAGCCAGGCGTCAGCAATATGTGACCTGTGAACTTTCACATGTTCAAGCTGGTTTTAGAAAAGGCAGAGGAACCAGAGATCAAATTGCCAACATCGCTAGATCATCAAAAAAGCAAGAGAGTTCCAGAAAAACATCTATTTCTGCTTTATTGACTATGCCAAAGCCTTTGACTGTGTGAATCACAATAAACTGTGGAAAATTCTGTGGGAATACCAGATTACCTGATGTGCCTCTTGAGAAACCTGTATGCAGCCCAGGAAGCAACAGTTAGAACTGGACATGGAACAACAGACTGGTTCCAAATAGGGAAAGGAGTCTGTCAAGGCTGTATATGGTCACCCTGCTTATTTAACTTATATGAAGAGTGCATCATGAGAAACGTTGGGCTCGATGAAGCACAAGCTGGAATCAAGATTGCTGGGAGAAATACCAATAACCTGATATGCAGATGATGCCACCCTTATGGCAGAAAATGAAGAAGTAAAGAGCTTCTTGATGAAAGTGAAAGAAGATAGTGAAAATGTTGGCTTAAAGCTCAACGTTCAGAAAACAAAGATCATGGCATCCGGTCCCATCACTTCATGCGAAATAGATGGAGAAACAATGACTTTATTTATTTATTTATTTATTTATTTTTGAACTCCAAAATCATGCAGATGGTTATTGCAGCCATGAAATTAAAAGATGCTTGCTCCTTGGAAGGAAAGTTATGACCAACTGAGACAGCATATTAAAAAGCAGAGACATTACTTTGCCAACAATGTCCATCTAGTCAAGGCTATTTTTTCAGTAGTCAATTATGGATGTGAGAGTTGGACTATAAAGAAAGCTGAGTGCCGAAGAATTGATGCTTTTGAACTGTGGTGTTGGAGAAGAGTCTTGAAAGTCCCCTGGACTGCAAGGAGAACCAACCAGTCCACCCTAAAGGAGATCAATCCTGAGTGTTCACTGGAAGGACTGATGCTGAAGCTGAAACCTCAATACTTTGGCCACCTGATGTGAAGAGCTGACTCGTTTGAAAAGACCCTAATGCTGGAAAAGATTGACAGCAGGAGGAGAAGGGGACGACAGAGGATGAGATGGTTGGATGGCATCACCAACTCAATGGATATGAGTTTGGGTAGCCCTCGGGAGTTGGTGATGGACAGGGAGGCCTGGCATGCTGCAGTCCCTGGGGTCGCAAAGAGTCAGACACGACTGAGCGACTAAACTGAAATGAATGGAATCACTTTTTTTCCATCTGTTATAAAACTAGTCAATGATTAGTTTTTAGGCCCAGGTGTTCAATTATTAATCACCACCATATTGTTCCACTGTTGTGAAACAATTTCAACACAGAACTTCTGGAAGCCTTCACTGATATTCCACCAGCCTTTGATTCCCTAATCTGGCATATCCTTTGAGGCAAGCTGGTGTGGGTTCACTGCAAATACCAATCTTACTGCTTTCATACATTCTGTACTATAATAGTGATGTCACACCAGGATGGGTCACAGGGATCTGTCGACAGATCAAATTTTCATTTCAAGAGGCATAAAACAGGACTCTATCATCTGATCCCTCTTCTTTTCAGCTGATTTTACATAAACTGATACAGCTTTTAGATTAATTAATGCACCTGCCACCATAAATAAGACAATCATTCTACTCTTTCTGATGGCACACATTTGGGTTTTGTTTTATAGTGCATTTTTTCTCAAGAACTAAGATAGGACTTCCTTGGTAGTTTAGTGGTTAAGAATCCACCTGCCAATCCAGGGAATATAGGTTCAACCCCTGGCCCAGGAAGATTCCACATGCCATCACCATGCATCACAGCAACTGAGCCTGGGCACCACAACTACTAAGCCTGTGCTCTAGAGCCCATGAGCCACAACTACTGAGCTTGCACACTCTAGAACCCACACTCTGCAACCAGAGAAGACACCACAATAAGAAGCTTGCACACCACAACTAGAGAGTAGCCCCCACTCACTGCAACTAGAATAAGTTCATGTGCAGCAATGAAGATTCAGCACAGTCAAAAATAAATAAATTAGAACTAAGAACTTAAATATCAGCTGAACTTTTTCTTTTAATTCTTGATAGGGTAATAATTTTACTGACATCAACTGTAGGGAATCCTAGAGCATAGCTCCAAGAAGGCTTTTCTGAACTGGCAGCACTGGGTTAAGGACCCTTCTGTGTACTGCTATTGCTCTTTATGTTACCATTTATCATCCTCTTTTGTAGTTAGGTATTGATATCTGAACTTAAGATGAAATACACTCTCTCCAGAGAGAGAGGGTGCCTAGAACACAAAAGTAGCTTAATAAATTTTTGCTGTAAAAATAAATAAATAAAATGAAAAGTATTGAATTAAGGAAGCATTCTTTGATATCTAAACAAAGAACACACCAAATAGCCCCATCTTACTTACTCAGCCTACAACTTTACTTTTAAATCTTGCTCTTAAAATATCCATCCAAATGTAGCTCTCCTCAAACGACATTCTACAAGGGTGCCCACTAAGGTTTTTTCAGAATCAACATCGCTAATTATCTTTAGCTTTGTTGTTGAAAATATCTTTCTGTGTTAACATGCACTTTTATGTTAATTCCACTGACTGATAAAAATCCTGTATAATGGATGTTTTTTAATCACTGTCATCCCTGTATCTATTCCATGATAATACCTTTTGGTAAGGTACATGGATACTTGTGGAGAAGGCGATGGCAACCCACTCAAGTACTCTTGCCTGGAAAATCCCATGGACAGAGACGCCTGGCAGGCTGCAGTCCATGGGGTCGCCAAGAGTCAGACACGAGTGAGTGACTTCACTTTCACTTTTCACTTTCATGCATTGGAGAAGGAAATGGCAACCCACTCCAGTATTCTTGCCTGGAGAATCCCAGTGACGGAGGAGCCTGGTGGGCTGCCATCTATGTGGTTGCACAGAGTCGGACATGACTGAAGAGACTTAGTAGCAGCAGTATGGATACTTGACAAGTGTAAAAGAATTCTTAAGCTGATTTCACATTTTTAATGCATTGGGTTCACGTGTATATGTTTCTATGTACCTGTGGGTGTGAGCTAAGTCACTTCAGTGGTGTCCTATTCTTTTCAATCCTATGGACTGTAGCCCACCAGGTTCCTCTGTCCTTGGAATTTCCCAAGCAAGAACACTGAAGTGGGTTGTCATTCCCTTCTCCAGAGGATCTTCCTGACCCAGGGATCAAGCTTGCGTCTCTTATGTCTCCTGCATTAGCAAGCAGGTTCTTTACCACTAATGCCACCTGGAAAGCCCATTTATATGTACATGTATGTGCAAATAGCTACTTATCTATATAATACATTTGTTTATATCAAATTAGTTTAAAAATCAGTCTATACTACCTGCCAGTATATGAAACTAACATTACTCTCCCTGACTTTAGTTGTAAATGGACACATACAGAATGGAAAGTGAAACTGTCAAGACACTGCAAGCAAAGAACAGAGTCCTTAGGTCTTTCCCAACAGTACTGCCCTTGGTGTCAGGTCTCTACCTAGTACAGAGGGGTGGGGCTAACAGGGAACTGGCCTGGATCAAGTCTGAACAGGTAGGTATTTTATTCTGACATGTGGTGAGATTCTCCAAAATTTTGTACAGTGACTCTCTGCTAAGGATCTAAATTTATGTCATGAGAGGCAATACAGCATAGTGATTCTGGAACTAGACAGCCTGGATTCTGGAAGAATAACTCCAGACAAGTTGTTTAACTTCTGTGCTTCTGATTTCTTATTTTTAGTTCATGGGTGATAATGGTGATGGAATAAAAGAAGATGATGTTGATGATGATATAACTTTCCTCATGGGGTTGTGACAATTAAATTAATCAATAACTACATGTAAGGCATTTAGAATAATGCCTGGGAAAGAGTTAATGCCCAGTAAATGTAACTTACCCATCATTGCCATTACCTCATCTCCAGTTGAGTCTGGGCTGTGACGAGTGAGGCATAAGGAGACTTTCACTCCTAGGTGCTGATCCTACACCTGCATAACCCTGGGAGTGAATGGCTCATTAAATTTTGTATCCTGGGTACCTCATTTACTTCATTCTAGTTTTGGTCCTGCCTGGAATGTCTGACAAACCCAAGGTGATCAGGGTAGAGGAGTATCCTAGGATTGCCCTTGATTAATGCAATATGAAAGAAAAGAGGGTGTCACCCTACCTTTCCATAACTCCAGTTTAATCAGTTCTCAGTGAATACTCATGAACTAAAAAACCAATTACAAATAAGAGACTATTTGAATCATGACTGATGCATTTTCCAAATGTACCATTCTCACTCTGGGTCAGGTGGATTCATATAGTCTGGGATCCTCTTAGGAGACTATTGTGCACTAGGTTACTATTGTGCACTTAGATCTCCCATTTTATGCTGGAGACCAGGTTTACCTGATGAATGTAGCTAATGAGGGAGTTTTTGTTATCCTCCCAGTAGTTCTTCAAAGTCTCTTCGGGTGGAAACTTTTCACAGCTAAGCTCCACAGTAATCTCGAAGCAGTTGCTGCTGAGGTAATTGAAATCTTGCATTCCTGTCAAAACACCAAATAAAAAGTTAAAATATGCATGTGGTGACTAGAACCCACACCGACTGTTCTGCTAACAGCTAGGTAAAAACTGTACAAATCCATGCATCTTGAGGAAACTGGGAAATTGCAAATGAAATCACCTACTATATGAGAAGGAACAACATACTTGGGGGATAGTTACCACTTCACAAGCACAAATTCTCTCAGGTTCTTAAGCAGTCATTTAGTGTAATGCATTGCTGTTGTATAGTACTAAAGCAAGAATCAGCCACATTCCACAGTGCTGGAATCAACTTCAAAGACAACAGGAGAGTGACATCATCAAAAAGATGAAGCAGGAATTTTCTACTATCTTCCCTCCCCCCCAAAATACAACTTTTAACAATTATTCATGAATAGAATGTGTTTGTGGAAGTTCAGGAATCTAATGGAAAAGTTAAAGCACACTATTGGAGAAAAAAATTCAAGACTGGACACGTTGAAGTGAGGAAGAGGAACAGTTTCACTTTACCTGTATCACCTCCTTCCCTAAGGTGGCATAGCTTAGTGCCAAAGAGACTTAATTAGTAATATGAAAACATATAAAAACACACAACACATTGGTGAAGGTAAGTATATAGTCAGATTCAGAATATTCTAGCACTGTAATATGAAAGTGTATTATTCACTTTACTATAAAGTTTTTAAAATATTAAAAGTAAGTATAGCTATAATAATCTGTTCACAGATACAAAATGGAAAGATGTAAATTGTGACATCAAAACATAAAATGTGGGGTAAAGTTTTTGCTTGCAATCAAAGTTAAGCTGTTGACAGCCTAAAATGGACTATTACATTATAAGATGTTTATGTAAGCCACATGGCAACCACAAAACAAAAACATATTCAAAAACAGTAAAGAGAAAAGAATTAAAGCATACCATTGTAGAAAATCATCAATTCACAAAGAAAGAGAGCAAGAGAAGAAGAAAGGAACAACATAACTTCAAAATAGAAAAACAATATGGCAAGGCCTTATCTATCAATAATCATTTTAAATGTAAACAGATTAAATTCTTTAATCAAAAGGCATAGAGTAGCTGAATAGATTAAAAAAAAAAACAACAACAAGACCCAACTATGTGGTGCCTACAAGAAACTCACTTCAGGTTTAAGAACACACATAAGCTCAAAGTGAAGAGATGATAAAAGATATTCAGTGTTTATGAAAACCAAAAGAGAGAAGAAGTAGCAGTACTTTTCTCAAAAAAAATATAGTTTAAGCCAAAAACTGTAATAAGAGGCAAATATCATTATATTTTGATAAAGGGGTCAATTCATCAAAGGATGATACAACTATCAAAAATATACAAACACTCAACATTGGAGTATCTAAATATATTAAGCAAATACTAATAAGCCTGAAGAGAGGAATGACTACAGTACTATAACAGTAGGGGACTTCAGTATCCTACTTCCAATAATGGGTAACTAGATCATCCATACAGTCTCAGCAAGGAAACACTGGCCTTGAACTATACTTTATATTATATGAACCTAATAGCCATACAGAACAAGCCATTCAACAGCTGCAGAATAAACATTCTTCTCAAGCACACATGGAACATTCTCCAGGATAGATCATAACATAGGTCACAAAGCAAACCTCAGCAGACTAGGGTAGGCTGAAATCATGCCAACTATCTTTTCCAACCACAATGGTACAGAACTAGAAATCATAACAAGAGAAAAACTAGAAAATTCACAAACATGTAGAAAAGTAAACAACACACTCTTGAACAAGTCAAAGGGAAACCAAAATATCTTGAACAAATGAAAACAGTAACACAACCTACCAAAACTTATGAGATGTAGCAAAAGCAATCCTAAGAAAGAAGCTCATTATGATAAATGTTTACATTTAAAAGAAAAAAGAAATATGTAAAATAAATTATTTAATCTTACACTTCAAAAAACTAGAAAATGAACAAATCAAGCACAAAGTTGCAGAAGGATGGGAATAAGAAGGAACAAAGCAGAAATAAATGAAATAGAGGCAGGGATAACAATAGAAAAGATAAATCTAAGAGCTTTTTTATTTTTTCTTATGGTTTTATTTTTAAATTTATTTATTTATTTTAATTGGAGAATAATTACTTTACAATATTGTGATATTTTTTGCCACACATCAACATGAATCAGCCATGGGTACACATGACTGGTTTTTGAAAAGATAAAATAGACAAAGCTTTAGTTAGACTTAGCAAGAATAAAAGAAAGGGGAAATTTTTCAACTAATACCATAGAAATGCAAAGGATCATAAAAGACTGTGAACACTGGACAACCTAGAATAAATAGATATATTCCCAGAATCATACAACTTTTCAAGACTGAAACAGGAAGAAACAGAAAATCAAAACAAATCAATTACTAATAAGGAAACTGAATCAGTAATCAAAAACTTTCCAAAAAGAAAAGTCCAGAATCAGAAGATTTCACTGGTGAATTCTACCAAACATTTAAAGAAGAATTAACATCAATCCTCATCAAAATCTTCCAAAAAAAATGAAGAGAAGGGAACACTCTCAAACTTTTTTTTACAAGTCCAGCATAATGCTGATTTCAAAGCCAGATAGGGATACTACAGAAAAAGAAATTACAGGCCAATTATCACGATGAATAAAGATGCAAAAATTCTCAACAAAAAATTAGCAAACTGAATTCAACAGCAATAAAAAACATCATACATCATGACCAAGTGAAATTTATCCCTAGGATGCAAGGATGGTTCAATAAAGACAAATCAACAAATATAATATACTGCATTAATAGAATGAAAGATAAAAATTAAATGATCATCTCAAAATATGAAGAAAAATCACCTGAAAAAAAATTCAGCATGTTTTAATGATAAAAACTCTCAACAGGTTGGGTAGAAAAGGAACATACCTTAACATAATAAAGTCCATATATGACAATTCCACAACTAACATACTCAATGTCGAAAGATTTAAAGCTTCTCCTTTAAAATCAAGAACGAGACAAGGAAGCCTACTCTCACCATTCTTATTCAATATAGTGTTAGAAGTCCTAGCCAGAGAAATGAGGCAAGAATAATAAATAAAAGACACACATGTTAGAAAGGAAGAAGTAAAATAATCTCTGTAATGATATGACTTTATATATAGAAAACCCTAGAGACTACCAAGCACACACACACACACACACACACACACAACTATTCAGACTAATAAAATAATTCATTAAAGTTTCAGGATACCAAATCAACATACAAAGATAAGTTACATTTCTATCTGCTAACAAAAAAACTATCCAACAAACATAAAGAAATCAATCTCACTTAAATAGCAACAAAAACAATAAAATACTTAGGAACAAATTTAACCAAGGAGATGAAAGAGCTAAACAAAGAAAACTATAAGACAATGATAAAAAAAAAAAAAAGAAATGAAAGAAGGTACAATGATAATGGAAAGATATCCCATGTTCATAAATTTAATACTGTTAAAATATCCATAGCACTCAAAGCTATCTACAGATTGAATACAATTCCTATCAAAATCCCAATGACGTTTTTCACAAAGCTAGTGGAAAAATAATCCTAAAATGCATACAGAAATACAAAAGACACTGAGTAGCCCAAACAACCTTGGAAAAAAAAAAAAAAGAACAAAGAAAAAATAAGAACTTCCTTATTTCAAGTGAAAAGTGAAAGTGTTAGTCACTTAGTCATGTCCAACTCTGCAACCCCATGGACTGTAGCCAACCAGGTTCCTCTGTCCATGGAATTCTCCAGGCAAGAATACTGGAGTCGGTAGCCATTTCCGACTCCAGGGGATCTTCCCAACCCAGTGATCAAACCTAGGCCGCCTGCATTGCAAACCATACTACCAAACTATAATAATCAAAACAGTTTGGTATCAGCATAAAAACAGACACATGTCACTGAACAAAATCAAGACTAAGCCCAGAAATAAACCCTGATATATACAGCTAATTAAGGAGATCAGTCCTGCGTGTTCTTTGGAAGAAATGATGCTAAAGCTGAAACTCCAATATTTGGCCACCTCATGTGAAGAGTTGACTCATTGGAAAAGACTGATGCTGGGAGGGATTGGGGGCAGGAGGAGAAGGGGATGACAGAGGATGAGATGGCTGGATGGCGTCACCAACTCGATGTACATGAGTTTGGGTGAACTCCGGGAGTTGGTGATTGACAGAGAGGCCTGGCGTGCTGCGATTCATGGGGTCACACAGAGTAGGACATGACTGAGCGACTGAACTGAACTGAACTGAATATTTGACAACAGAGCCAAGAATGCTCAATGGAAATAAGATAGTCTCTTTAATAAAAAGTTTGGGGAAAACTTGATACACACCTGTAAAAGCAACAAATGGGACTTTTATCTTATACTAACACAAAAATTAATTTAAAATGGGTTAAAGGATTAAATTCAAGACTTTGAACTGTAAAGCTCTTAGAAGGAAACAGAGAAAAAAGCTCCCAACATTGTTCTGAACTAAATTTAGGGGGCATGATACCAAAAGTATTAGATTAGTGCAAAAGTGTTTATGGTTTTGCATTGTTGAACTTTGTCATTTGATACTGGAATACATTCTTAAATAAATGTGATTATGTTATACATCATTTTACTGCACAATATCTAGCTTTATGTTTTTTGCTAATGATATTACTTGCTGTTTATTTTATATTTATTTTAGACTACAGAAATAATGTTAGACAAAAAGCAAATTTGAGTGGTGATCTGATTTGAGTTCAAAATGGGTCTTAAAGCAGTGGAGACATCTTGTAACAACAATGCATTTAGCACAGGAATTGCTAGTTCAGTTCAGTCGCTCAGTCATGTCCAACTCTTTGCAACCCCATGAATTGCAGCATGCCAGGCCTCACTGTCCATCACCAACTCCTGGAGATTACTCAAATTCACGTCCATCGAGTCAGTGATACCATCCAGCCATCTCATCCTCTGTCGTCCCCTTCTCCTCCTGCCCCCAATCCCTCCCAGCATCAGAGTCTTTTCCAATGAGTCAACTCTTTGCATGAGGTGGCCAAAGTACTGAAGTTTCAGTTTTAGCATCATTCCTTCCAGAGAACACCCAGGCCTGATCTCCTTTAGAATGGACTGGCTGGATCTCCTTGCAGTCCAAGGGATTCTCAAGAGTCTTCTACAACACCACAGTTCAAAAAGCATCAATTCTTGGGTGCTCAGCTTTCTTCACAATGAACATACAATGCAGCAGTTGTTCAAGAAGATTGACAATGGAGACAAGAGCCTTGAAGATGAGGAGCACAGTGGCTGGCCTTTGGAAGTTGACAATGACCAACTGAGAAGATCGTCAACACTGACCCTCTTACAACTACATGAGAAGTTGATGAAGACTCAACATCAATCGTTCTACAGTCATGAGGCACTTGAAGCAAATTGAAAAGGTGAAAAAGTTCAATATGTGAGTTGATTGAAAATTTTAAAAAATCATTTTATGATCATCATCTTCTCTTATTCTACATAACAACAATAAACCATTTCTCAATCAGATTGTGATGTCCAACAAAAAGTGGATTTTACACGACAATAACTGGTAATAACCAGCTCAGTGGTTGGACCAAGAAGAAGCTCCAAAGCACTTCCTAAAGTCAAACTTGCATCAGAAAAAGATCATGGTCACTGTTTAGTGGTCTGCTGCCATCTGATCCACCACAGCTTTCTAAATTCTCAATCAGATTGTGATGTCCAACAAAAAGTGGATTTTACACGACAATAACTGGTAATAACCAGCTCAGTGGTTGGACCAAGAAGAAGCTCCAAAGCACTTCCTAAAGTCAAACTTGCATCAGAAAAAGATCATGGTCACTGTTTAGTGGTCTGCTGCCATCTGATCCACCACAGCTTTCTAAATCCTGGCAAAACCGTTACATCTGAGAAGTATGCTCAGCAAATCAATGAGATGCACCAAAAACTGCAATTCCTGCATCTGGCATTGGTCAATGGAAAGGGCCCAATACTTCTATATGACAACACCCAACCACACATCACACAACAAATGCTTCAAAGTTGAATGAATTGGGCTATGAAGTTTGGCCTCATCCACCATATTCATCTGACTTCTTGCCAACCATCTACCACTTTTTCAAGCATCTTGAAAGAGTTAACTTAGGTAAGTTGATAGGCAGTTCAGGGCCCTTTAAGGAGAAGGTGAATATTCTCACTCATGCTTTCCTTTAGCCTTGTGCAACAGTTTATCTTGCCCAAAAGAACTGGTTTTTCTTTAGATCTGGACCTAATGAATATACAGCAGCCAAACATTTTACTCAGAGAAAATGCTTTTCTTAGACCCCATTATGCTTTTCTTTGGCTCTATGTTAATGATTATAATTGTACAAATCTTGTCTGGGAAACTGTTTCTCAGTAACAATACATATCATCCATAAGGAACTTATTCCTTCTGGCTAATCTTGTACTGAAGTTATCTCAGGATGCATGCCTTGGGAGAGGGTCTAGTAGAACCTTTACAACCTTGAGGTATTCTTTTTATCTATTCTTAGCAGCCAGTTGAAAAGTATATAATGCTCTGCTTCAACTAGTGAGTTGGGTACTTTTTCTACCCCTTTCTGATGTCAGAAGCTTCTATGTCAGAAGCTTTCTCTGTCCTATCACTTTATATAAAATGTTGCTGCACAATGCTCTGAGTGACTGAGACTGTGTTGGTCCCAGAGTTAAATCTTCTCCTTTGGAGACCACAAACTTGGCACCAAACATCATAAACTATCAATCTCAATAACGCTTTACAAAGAAAATGCTTCCACAACCAGCAAGAGGCAGAAAAAGCTTTCCTAGAGTTTGCTGAATCCCAAAGCATGGATTTTTATGTTATAGGAATAAACAAACTTATTTCTTGTTGGCAAAAATGTGTTGATTGTAATGGTTCCTATTTTGACTAAAAAACATGTATTTGAGCCTAATTATAATAATTTACAGAGAAGGCAATGGCACCCCACTCCAGTACTCCTGCCTGGAAAATCCCACGGATGAAGGAGCATGGAAAATTCACAATCTGAAACAATTTTGTTTGCACCGACTTAATACAAGTAACAAAAGCAAAAAATAATAAGTGGGACTGAATCAAACTGAAAGCTTCTGCACACCAAAAGATACAGTCAACAAAGTGAAAAGGCAATTTAAGGAATGAGAGAAAGTATTTCCAAATCATATTGGATAAGGAGCTAATATTGAAAATACGTAATGAATTCATACAACTCAAGATAAATTAAATTTAAAAAAAACTAGATTAAATAATGGGCCAAAGACCTGAATAGACATTTTTCCAAAGAAGACACACAGATGGCCTACAGGCACATTTGAAAAGATGTTCAACATCATTAGTCATCAGAGAAAGGCAAATGAAAACCACAATGAGATATCACCTCACACCTGTCAGAATGGCTATCTTCAAAAAGAGCACAAACAACATCAGTGGACAAGAATGAAGAGAAGAACCCTCCAACACTGTTGTAGGAAATGCAAATTGGTACAGATACTACAGAAAACAGCATGAAGCTTTCTGAACAAACTAAGAATAGAAATACCATATAGCCTGACATACATCCAAAAAGACAAAAACACTAATTCAAAAATATACATACACCCCAACACTCAAGGAGCATTATTTACACTTGATAGGATATGAAGGCAACCTAAGTGTCCATCAACAGATGAGTGGATGAAGATGTGGTATATACACACAATGGAACACTACTCAGCCATAAAAAAGAATGAAATTTTGCCATTTGCAACAACATGGATGGACTTGGAGGGTATTATGCCTAGTGAAATAAGACATACAGAGAAAGATAAATACTGTATATCCCTTATACATGGGATCTAAAAAATAAAGCAGTGAATAAACTACAACAAGAAAAAGAAAAAAAATTCACAGATATAGAGAACTAACTAGTGGTTACCAGTGTGGAGAGCAAGGAGGAGTGGGGAAAGATAGGAGTAGGAGATTCAGTTCAATTCAGTTCAGTTCAGTCACTCAGTGGTGTCTGACTCTTTGTGACGCCATGAATCGCAGCACGCCAGTCCTCTCTGTCTATCACCAACTCCCGGAGTTTACTCAAACTCACGTCCATCGAGTCGGTGATGCCATCTAGCCATCTCATCCTTTGTCGTCCTCTTTTCCTCCAGCCCCCAATCCCTCCCAGCATCAGTCTTTTCCAATGAGTCAACTCTTCGCAGAGGTGGCCTAAGTACTGGAGTTTCAGCTTTAGCATCATTCCTTCCAAAGAAATCCCAGGGCTGATCTCCTTTAGAATGGACTGGTTGAATCTCCTTGCAGTCCAAGGGACTTTCAAGAGTTTTCTCCAACACCACAGTTCAAACGCATCAATTCTTTGGTGCTCAGCTTTCTTCACAGTCCAACTCTCACATCCGTACATGACCACTGGAAAAACCATAGCCTTGACTAGACAGACCATTGTTGGCAAAGTAATGTCTCTGCTTTT
>SJYX01010419.1:181656-214786 GCA_006410675.1 Oreotragus oreotragus | reverse complement strand
AATCTTGATTCCAGCTTGTGCTTCTTCCAGCCCAGCATTTCTCATGATATACTCTGCATCATTGCTCAAAATTCTCCAAGCCAGGCTTCAGTAATACGTGAACCGTGAAATTCCAAATGTTCAAGCTGGTTTTAGAAAAGGCAGAGGAACCAGAGATCAAATTGCCAACATCCGCTGGATCATCAAAAAAGCAAGAGAGTTACAAAAAAACATCTATTTCTGCTTCATTGACTATGCCAAAGCCTTTGACTGTGTGGATCACAATAAACTGGAAAATTCTGAAAGAGATGGGAATACCAGACCATCTGACCTGCCTCTTGAGAAAACTCTATGCAGGTCAGGGTGCAACAGTTAGAACTGGACATGAGACAATAGACTGTTTCCAAATAAGAAAAGGAGTAGGTCAAGGCTGTATATGGTTACCCTCATTATTTAACTTATTGAGTGCAGCAGAGGTATAAATTATTACATATAAAATAAATAAGCTACAAAGATATATAGCATAGGGAAAATAGCCAATATTTTATATGGTGACCCACTCCAATATCCCTGCCTGAAAAAATCATATGGATAGAGGAGCCTGGCAGGCTATAGTCCATGGTGTCACACATAGTCAGATATGACTGAGCAACTGAGCACAAAGAAATTGAGTACAACCTTTAAAAATTCTGAATCACTATGTTGTACACCTGTAACTTACATAATATTGTACATCAACTACCTCAATTTTAAATAAAACAAGATAAACATATATAAGAAAGAAAAATATCTGAAACATATTTGTCACTGCATAATTCATCCAAAAAAAAAAAAAGCATATTAAACAAACCAAGTCCTATAATTAGCCACTACTGCTACTGTCCTAATTCTCTTTTCACTTTTCTTTTCAGGTGGGCCACAGAAAATTGTTCTTAGGCCAAGGAAAAAAATGGTATCTTTACATTTCACTCTTTATCCTTGGTAGAGGTGATACTACACAACTGTGAATGATCCAGGTAGCCAGAAAAATGAGAGCTCTTCAAAGTTCATACTCGAACAGTGAGCCATAAGAGCTGCCTTGATGTCTAAAACTGCTTCCTCCAGCTGTGCTGAGATAAGTTTTTCCATGTCCAGACTCAATAAAATGTGTAGCACTTCCTGAACTGATAATAGTACTTACTGCAGTAATGAATACAAAATAAACATCCCATATGAAGTGGAACTTATTAAATAAAAACAAAAGGTATATGAACCAAGATATGCTAAAGGCCAAAACCAGCCCTCTAAAATATACATTTACATACGTCAAAGCATGACTAACATATAATCATGATGGTATCTTGTTCCCTAAGGCCAGAATTTGAAAACTAGGGTAATTAACAGTGTTCAATTTGAATTTTCCCAGTGGATATCTTCAGTTCCTTTCCTACATCTCTTCTACATCTCAAACTCATGTCCGTTGAGTTGGTGATGCCATCCAATCATCTCATCCTCTATCGTCCCCTTCTCCTCCTGCCTTCAATCTTTCCCAGCATCAGAGTCTTTTCCAATGAGTCAGTTCTTCTCATCACATGGCCAAAGTATTGGAGTTTCAGCTTCAGCATCAGTCCTTCTAATAAGTATTCAGGACTGATTTCCTTTAGGGTTGACTGGTTGGATCTCCTTGCAATCCAAGACACTCTCAAGAGTCTTCTCCCACACCACAGTTCAAAAGCTAAATATAAATGGTAATTATTTTTTAAAAGACACTACTCACATGAAGAGTGAAAGGGAAACTCACCTCCAGGCACGCTGTACCATGCAGCGCCATTGGTCGTTCCTTCTACAAAGCTGCTATCATCATCATTCTTGCGACATGGGGGCCGATCTGGGTCCGACATTGGGGGGTTGAAGGATGAGTATGCCCGAGCTAAGCTTTGGAAGACGTCGTCATCTGGGCAGAAGCTGTATTCGTGAGCACTACCTGGAAAATAAAACCAAAACACTAAAGAAACTGACACAAACCAACTAGTACTGCATGTTTTCTGAAGACTGATTTAGTGTTGATCTCCTGCTAGTGCATTTTTATGTACATCACTATGGGAAAGGAGTGAAGGCTTAAGTACTCAACAGTTACACTTAGTTTTCTTTCAGGTTTTATAAGGTCCACTGCTGATACTGCAAAGTAGAAATTGAGTAGAATGTACATTCTTCTAGTGAATTGAAAGCTTCACAAGAAAAGAGATAAGCACATAGTAATTTGGACTTGGGAAGACAGTAAGGAGATTTCCATTATTAAAATTTTTAATTTATAAATTGCACCTGTACAAATTCACTAGGCACTGTGAACCACTGTCACATATATTTTTTAGTATCTGAATTTACAGTTTTTAAAAACCTCCTACTACTAAAATAAATAATATCTATTTTGGTACACAGTATTCTTATTCTGTATTATCAAATATTCCCGTCCTTTAAATTTCCCAGCTATTGACAAACCATAAAGTCTAAATTTCAAGTCTCCTGTCTTGATGCTTTCAAACTGTGTTTCTGGAGAAGACTCTTGAGAGTTCCTTGGACAGCAAGAAGGTCAACCCAGTCAATTCTAAAGGAAGTCAACACTAAATATTCATTGGAAACACTGATGCTGAAGCTGAAGCTCCAATACTTTGGCCACCTAATGTGAAGAGCTGCTGCTACTGCTAAGTCACTTCAGTCGTGTCCGACTCTGTGTGACCCCATAGACGGCAGCCCACCAGGCTCCCCCATCCCTGGGATTCTCCAGGCAAGAACACTGGAGTGGGTTGCCATTTCCTTCTCCAATGCATGAAAGAGAAAAGTAAAAGTGAAGTCGCTCAGTCTGTCCGACTGTTTGCGACCCCATGGACTGCAGCCCACCAGGCTACTCCATCCATGGGATTTTCCAGGCAAGAGTACTGGGGTGGGGTGCCATTGCCCACTAGAAAAGACTCTGATGCTAAGAAAGACTGAGGGCAGGAGGAGTAAGGGATGACAGAGGATGAGATGGTTGGATGGTATCTCCAACTCAATGGATACGAATTTGAGCAAACTCTGGGAGACAGGGAAGGACAGGGAAGCCTGGCATGCTGTAGTCCACAGGGTCACAAAGAATCAGACATGACTTAGAGGCTGAACAACAACAATATCCTGTATTACAAAGACCTAACTCTTCAAAGTCTCCTGAAAATTGATTCAAAGTAGGTAATTTCTTGGAGCAACAAAAATTAAGCTGAGTATATCTATCTGGCTAAAGTTTGCTGTGTCTGAAGATTAGCTAAAACTAGTTAAAGAAAATCAAAGCATCACTTCTTCTCCCTGACACCACCAAGAAACAGTTCCAAATGCAGAAGTGTGAATGCATAATAAGACACATGCAGAGATATTCATGGGCCCCTGATGGAGTTCTAAAAGTTTGCCTTCAGTTTTAAGCTGTCTTGTACATAAAGCTACATAGATCCATTATTCCTCCATTTACCGGAATCCTAGAGTTCCCAAGTTCACAACTTCTGTTTTTTTTCCCTTTCTCTTACCTAAGTGATTATGTTTCTCTTCATTAAAAAAATTTTTTTACAGTTTTTTTTTTGCCAGATATATGCCAATGCCACATGAAACGGGATATTCCAGTTCAACAGATGTATTTCTATAGGCAAAATCACTGAACAACCAGTTCCTTAAAAGAATATTACAGAAATCATTCAATAAACCCTTCTAAAGTAATTGTAAACCTTGAATCAATTAGAGAAACAGGAAGAACACCTACCGCTCCGCGTCTCATCATATGGATAATTGGCCACAAGGTCTCCTCCATGAAGATTGGCAGAGAGCACAAAAGGAATATCCATAATCCAATGAATGACAGCCTTCGTCTCAGGAGCAAGCTGTATTAAAGATTAGAGGTTAAGAGGATTCTACATGTGGCAGTTATTGGTGGGGTCACTTGACAGAAAAGACATATAAAAGGTAAGAACAATAACAACTGAAATCTTGTCATAGTCCAAGCACTCTGTGATTGTTTTTATAGAAAAAAGAAAAGAGGAACATTCCCCATCTCTATCTTTCTCAGACTTATAACAAAAAATATTTCTATTTCCTTAAACATTCTATTTAAAAGCTACCAGTTTTCTTTCTTTATAACTTGAAAAACAGCATACAAATCATTTATAAATCTGGGTACATCTCCATTTGAACTTCTTAATAATAATGATAAGACAAGGAGAAAAGAAAACAGCTAAGTCGAACAAGGTTCTTCTTTATGGTGATTTAACTCAAGAAAGATGGTAGATTTTTCTTTCCAAGTTTTGTTTACTATTTCTCCAATTCCCTTCAACCACTTCAACATTTTCCCTATAAAAAAATTAAATTTGGTCTTTTTCAGATTTCACCACCAAATAATGTACTTTGGGATTATCATCTCAAATTTTAAAACAACAGCAAAAGTTTTAGGAATTCATGTGGTCTTTTGAAAGATTCACAGCCCCTCTTACCTTGGAAGCAAAACAAAAGAGGAAAGAAATCTATACCAAAGAATTAATCTGAGCCAAAAGCTTGACACTTTCATGTGATGTGTTTTTAATAGCAACTAGGAAGACTCTCAAAGTCCCGATTACCTTTTTGATTTGAATTTTCCCCCTCCACTGGAGATGTGGTTCACATTGTTCTTAGGGACAGCATATCTAAAAACCACTGGATTGTATACCTCACATGGGTGAGTTCTATGTTATATAAATCATATGTTAATAAACCTGCTTTCTAAAAAGAGGAAAAGAAAAAATAATACAGTCCTGAGTACACAAAGTAGTATGTGACTATTGGATTTTTGCCTACTGTTAGTTCATATACAGAGACTATTTCTTACATATATTGCATACACTGTTCATGTTACTAAATGTTCAAAAACAAACAAACTCCACAATTTGATCAGTTAAACTTAATTTCTCTTTGACTATTAATAGAGTCTTTTAGGCTGACTAAATGCTGAAATATCCTTAGTACTGTAATCACATATTTAACTAATCCATAGAGGCGGCTTTGGAGCTCCCCTAAATGGCGCTGGTTAAGCCAGTCTTTAACAGAATCTAGAGCCAAATATAACCAATTTTTTAAACTTTCATTGAGAGACTATAAGTATAGTTCAAATGCTATGCTCTATAATTGTATAGCTTGGCTCTTAAAATATATCAAAGCCATGTTTATTTTATATTCTTCACAACTCTAGCCACTAAAGACAAGTATTTAATATAATTATTTGATGTAATCATTGTTTGGATTCAAGCCAAGGCCCATATACTGAGCCCAGACAATGGTGGACATAACCAGTCTGAAGACCTCGAGAATAGATGAGAAATGATACAGCAGGAAGAACTCCAGGGAACAGAAGGTATCCTGTGCTCAGAGAGGTTCAGAAGACCAAAGAGAGCATCTGGAGGACTTGGTAAAATTGTATGTTCCTTTCCATCACTCAACCCCATTGCATATACACCCCAGACTTCCTGATTCAGCATTCACAGGAATCTGGATTTTTTAATTGACATATAGTTGATGTACAACATTACTTGAGTTTCAGGTATACAGCATAGTGATTTTCAATTTTTTAAAGGTTATATTCCATTTATAGTTATTATAAAATACTGGCTATATTCCCTGTGATGTACAATATATCCTTGCTGCTTATTTTATTCATGGTAGTTTGATCCTCTTAACCCCCTACCCCTATCTAGCTCTTCCCCTTCCCCCTCCCCACTGGTAACCACTAGTTCTCTATATCTGTGAATCTGCTTCTTTTTTGTTATATTCACTACTCTGTTTTATATTTTATATTTCACATATGGGTGGTACCATACAGTATTTATCTATCTCTGTCTGATTTAGTCCACTTAATACCCTCCATATCTATCCATGTTGTTGTAAATGGCAACATTTTACTCTTTTTTATGGCTGAGTAGTTTTCCATTATGTGTGTATGTGTGTGTGCTTCTTTATCTAGTCACCTGTTGCTATCATATCTTGCCTATTGTAAATAAGGAATCTGCCTTTTTAATCCTTCATTCCTACAACTCTATAGATTTTAAAACCATGCTAATGATACAGCATCTTCCCTCATAGCTCAGTTGGCAAAGAATCTGCCTGCAATGCAGGAGACCATGGTTCAATTCCTGGGTAGGGAAGATTTGCTGGAGAAGGGGTAGGCTACTGACTGCAGTATTCTTGGGCCTCCTTTGTGGTTCAGCTGGTAAAGAATCTGCCTGCAATGTAGGAGATCTGGATTCAACCCCTGGGTTGAGACAATCTCCTGGGGAAAGGGAAGTCTACCCACTCCAGTATTCTGGCCTGGAGAATTCCATGGGCTGTACAGTCCATGGGGTCACAAAGAGTGAGACACGACTAAGCAACTTTCATTTTCTAATGATACAGAAAAGAAATCGATGGTTGCCAGAGGCAAATTACAAACTTTGGATTATAAAATAAACCCTAGACATGTAATGTATAGCATGGAGACTATAGTTAATATAGTTAATAGATTTGGAAGAATGTCATTGAAACATGTATAATATCATATATGAAATTTATCACCAGTCCAGGTTCGATGCATGATACTGGATGCTTGGGGCTGGTGCACTGGGATGACCCAGAGGGATGGTATGGGAAGGGAGGAGTGAGGGGGGTTCAGGATGGGGAACATGTGTATACCTGTGGCAGATTCATGTTGATGTATGGCAAAACCAATACAATATTGTAAAGTAATTAACCTCCAATTAAAATAAATAAATTTATATTTTAAAAATAATAATACTGTATTGTACACTTGAAAGTTGCTAAGAGGAATATCTTAAAAGTTCTCATCACAAACAAGAAAAAAAAAGTGTAACTATGTATGCTGATAAATGTTAACTAGACTTATTATCCAATCATCTCACAATATATACAAGTATCAAATCAATATGTTGTATGCTTCAAATTAAATAATGTTATAAATTAATTATATCTATAGGTATGTATCTGTGTCTATATCTATCTATAGATTATAGAAACACAGTACCTACATACCCACACTTGAGCAATTTCAAATCCTAAAAGATGATGCTGTGAAAGTGCGGCATTCAATATGCCAGCAAATAAGGACAACTCAGCAGTGGCCACAGGACTGGAAAAGGTCAGCTTTCAGTCCAATCCCTAAGAAAGGCAATGCCAAAGAATGCTTAAACTACAACACAATTGCACTCATCTCACATGCTAGTAAAATAATGCTCAAAATTTTCCAAGNAAGTGCGGCATTCAATATGCCAGCAAATAAGGACAACTCAGCAGTGGCCACAGGACTGGAAAAGGTCAGCTTTCAGTCCAATCCCTAAGAAAGGCAATGCCAAAGAATGCTTAAACTACAACACAATTGCACTCATCTCACATGCTAGTAAAATAATGCTCAAAATTTTCCAAGCAAGGCTTCAACAGTATGTGAACCATGAACTTCCAGATGTTCAAGCTGGTTTTAGAAAAGGCAGAGGAATCAGAGATCAAATTGCCAACATCTGCTTGATCATCAAAAAGCAAGAGTTCCAGAAAAACATTTACTTCCGCTTTATTGACTATGCCAAAGCTTTTGACTGTGTGGATCACAATAAACTGTGGAAAATTCTGAGAGAGATGGGAATACCAGACCACCTGATCTTCCTCCTTAGAAATCTATATGCAGGTCAGGAAGGAACAGTCAAAATTGGACATGGAACAAGACTGGTTCCAAATCGGGAAAGGAGTCCCTCAAAGCTGTATACCATCATCTTGCTTATTTAAATTATATACATCATGAGAAATACTGGGCTGGAAGAAGCACAAGCTGGAATCAAGATTACCAGGAGAAATATCAATAACCTCAGATATGCAGATGACACCACCCTTATGGCAGAAAGTAAAGAACTAAAGAGCCTCTTGATGAAAGTGAAAGAAGAGAGTGAAAAAGTTGGCATAAAGCTCAACATTCAGAAAACAAAGACCATGGCATCTGGTCCCATCACTTCTTGGGAAATAGATGGGGAAACAGTGGAAACAGTGTCAGACTTTCCTTTTGGGGGCTCCAAAATCACTGCAGATGGTGACCACAGCCATGAAATTAAAAGATGTTTATTCCTTGGTAGGAAAGTTATGACCAATCTAGACAGCACGTTAAAAAGCAGAGACATGACTTTGCCAACAAATATCTGTCTAGTCAAGGCTGTGGTTTTCCCAGTGTTCATGTATGGATATGAGAGTTGGACTGTGAAGAAAGCTGAGCACCAAAGAACTGATGATTTTGAGTTGTGGTGTTGGAGAGGACTCCTGAGAGCCCTTGGACTGCAAGGAGACCCAACCAGTCCATCCTAAAGGAAAGCAGTCCTGGGTGTTCATTGGAAGGACTGATGTTGAAGCTGAAACTCCAATACTTTGGCCACCTGATGGGAAGAGTTGACTTATTTGAAAAAACCCTGATGCTGGGAAAGATTGATGGCAGGAGGAGAAGGGGACGACAGAGGATGAGTTGGTTGGATGCCATCACTGACTCAATGGACATGAGTTTGAGTAAACTCCGGGAGTTAATGATGGACAGAGAGGCTTGGCATGCTTCATGCTATGGCATTGCAAAGTGCTGGACACAACTGAGCGACTGAAGTGAACTGGACATACCTACAAAGCACTAAAAGGCTAAGAAGAGGGAAGAGAGAAAGGGGTGATGTGTAATAACATTAATGAAATGTCTACTATGTATCTTGTACTAGGCCATGTCAAAATACTGTCTAAGCCTAACTGACAAAGATAGAAAAAGGAGATGAGGCAGACATGGGCAATATCATCCATGATTTAAGCAGATTTACTGAAGATTTAGTAAAATATAAACAAATCTTTCTTCTCTTCCTGAAAAGAGTTCAAAACTTAATTTTTATATATTTCTCTTTTTATTACCTTTATAATTTCCAGGAAAGGTATTGGCATTGAGACTTTTTAAAATAAAACCTCTAATTTTTTTAAAGTTTCATGAACATGCATCTTTTTTAAAGTACTGCTTAAACTAGATATATGAAAATATCTAATATAAAGCTTATAGAAATATATAGGTCCCATTGGGGAAAAGGATGGCAGTGCTGGCTGAAAATGACAGTATTTTCACTAAAACTGTTCATCTAATATCCTGTCAACATGAGTTTATTTCATCATTGTTCTATGATTGGTAACAAGAATTCTTTTTCTCGTTGCATAGTTTCTTTTTTCTATACAATAGTATAAGATGTTTATCAGTTTTCATAAGCAATAGACAGAAAGTAAAAGATAATTAGAGTTGCAAGCCATAACAGTAACATGATTAACTTAACAATGTAAAATAATTACATACAAGTTGGGGGTCAAGTAGAGTGATGTGGTAAGTGGAAGTGCATACATGCACATGTTTTCATCCACCCATTCAACCTATGTTTTTTGGTTGGTGCATTTAACCCATTTACACTTAAAGTAATTATTAATATGCACGATACTTTTACCAATTTATTAATTGTTTGGGGTTTATTTTCTGTAGGTCTTTTCCTTCTCTTGTGTTTCCTGCCTAAAGAAGTTCCTTTAGCATTTGTTTTCAAGCTGGTCTGGTGGTGCCTAATTCTCTTACCCTTGGCTTGTCTGGAAAGCTTTTGATTTCTCCATCATCTCTGAAGGAGAGTTTTGCTGGGTAGAGTATTCTTGGTTGTAAGTTCTTCCCTTTCATCACTTTAAATGTATCATGCCATTCCCTCTGGCTTGTAGAGTTTCTGTTGAGAAATAAGCCTGATGTGAGTTCCTTTATCTTATTTGTTGTTTTCCCTTGTTGCTTTCAATATTTTATCTTTGTCTTTAATTTTTGTCAATTTGATCACTATGTGCTTTGATGTGTTCCTCCATGGGTGTATCCTGCCTGGGACTCTCTGTGTTTCCTGGACTTGGTTGACTAGTTCCTTTCCTATGGTAGGGAAGTTTTCAGTTATTATGTCTTCAAATATCTTCTCAGGACCTTTCTCTCTCTCTTCTCCTTCTGGGACTTCTATAATGCAAATGTCGGTGCATTTAATATTGTCCCAGAGGTCTCTCAGGCTGTCTTGATTTCTATTCATTCTTTTTTCTATATTCTGTTCTGAGGCAGTGATTTTCACCATTCTGTCCTCCAGGTCATTTATCTTTCTGCCTCAGTTATTCTGCTATTGATTCCTTCACATCTTCTCCATTGTTGTCCCAAGATCCTAGACCATCTTCACTATTCATTACTCGGAATTCTTTTTCGGGAAGGTTGCCTGTCCCCACTTCATTCAGTTGTTTTTCTGGGGTTTTATCTTGTTCCTTCATCTGGGACATAACTTTCTGCTTTTTCATCATGATTCAGTTCAGTTCAGTTAAGTCACTCAGTCGTGTCCGACTCTTTGCAACCCCATGAATTGCAGCACACCAGGCCTCCCTGTCCATCACCAACTCCTAGAGTTCGCTCAAACTCATGTCCATTGAGTCAGTGATGCCATCCAGCCATCTCATCCTCTGTCGTCCCCTTCTCCTCCTGCCCCCAATCCCTCCCAGCATCAGAGTCTTTTCCAGTGAGTCAACTCTTCGCATGAGGTGGTCTAAGTACTGGAGTTTCAGCTTTAGCATTATTCCTTCCAAAGAAATCCCAGGGTTGATCTCCTTCAGAATGGACTGGTTGCATCTCCTTGCAGTCCAAGGGACTCTCAAGAGTCTTCTCTAACACCACAGTTCAAAAGCATCAATTCTTCGGCACTTAGCTTTCTTCACAGTCCAACTCTCACATCCATACACGACCACTGGAAAAACCATAGCCTTGACTAGATGGACCTTTGTTGGCAGAGTAATGCCACTGCTCTTCAATATGCTATCTAGGTTGGTCATAACTTTCCTTCCAAGGAGTAAGCGTCTTTTAATTTCATGGCTGCAGTCATCATCTGCAGTGATTTTGGAGCCCCAAAACAGAAAGTCTGACACTATTTCAAATGTTTCCCCATCTACTTCCCATGAAATGATGGGACTAGATGCCATGATCTTCATTTTCTGAATGTTGAGCTTTAAGATAACTTTTTCACTCTCCTCTTTCACTTTCATCAATAGGCTTTTTAGTTCCTCTTCACTTTCTGCCATAAGGGTGGTGTCATCTGCATATCTGAGGTTATTGACATTTCTCCTGGCAATCTTGATTCCAGTTTGTGCTTCTTCCAGCACAGCATTTCTCATGAGTTACTCAAAATATAAGTTAAATAAGCAGGGTGACAATATACGGCCTTGAAGTACTCCTTTTCCTATTTGAAACCAGTCTGTTGTTCCATGTTCAGTTCTAACTGTTCCTTCCTGACCTGCATATAGGTTTCTCAAGAGGCAGGTCAGATGGTCTGGTATTCCCATCTCTTTCAGAATTTTTCACAGTTGATTGTGATCCACACAGTCAAAGGCTTTGGCATAGTCAATAAAGCAGAAATAGATGTTTTTCTGGAACTCTCTTGCTTTTTCAATGATCCAGCAGATGTTGGCAATTTGATCTTTGGTTCCTCTGCCTTTTCTCTCATGATTAGCTTTCTGTAATATGGTTTTGTTTTAGCTGCTATGGGACTGTGGTTCTTCTTGCTTCTTCTGTATGCTCTCTGATGGAAGAGGCTAAGAGGCTTGTGTATGCTTCCTGATGGGAGGAACTGGTAGTGGGAAAAACTGGATCTTGCTCTGGTGGGCAGGGCCTTGCTCTGTAAAGCTTTAATCCAATTATCTGCTTATGGGTGTGGTTGCACTCCCTCCCTGGTAGTTGTTTGGCCTGAGCGACCCAGCCCTGGGGTCTATGGGCTCTATATTAGAGTTAATGGTGACCTCCAAGAGGGCTTTCATCAAGGATGACCATCCCAGACTACTGCTGCCAGTGTCCCAGTCCCTGTGGTGAGCCCCTGCTGACCCACACCTCAACAGGAAACCCTCCATTTTGGTTTAGTCTTCTGTGGAGTCACTGTTCCTTTCCACTGGGTCTTGGTGTGCACAAGATTTTTATTTGTGCCCTCCAAGACTGGAGTCTCTGTTTCCCCCAGTCCTGTGGAAGTTCTATAGTCAAATCCTACTGGACCTCAAGGTCAAGTTCCTTGGGAATTCCTAGCCCCTTTTTTTGGATCCCCAGGCAGGGAAGCCTGACGTGGGGTTCAGAATCTTCACAACAGTGAGAGAACTTCTTTGGTATTATTGTTCTCCAGTTTGCAGGTCACCCACCAGCAGGTATGGAATTTGATTTTATCATGATTGCACCCCTCCTATCATTTCTCTGTGGTCTCTTCTTTGTCTTTAGATGTGGAGTATCTTTTTGTGGTGGGTTCCAGTGTCCTCTTATTGATGGTCATTCAATAGCTAGTTGTGATTTTGGTGCTCTCACAGAAGGAGATGCATGGGCAATGGGGAAAATTTGGGAAGATAGCCACACTAAGCTTTCAGAACAATTTTTCATTTCTGTCTTATGCCACATCACACAGGACTATCCTCTTTTCCCTTCTGATTACCCCTGCCCTTTTCTTTTCTAGCCCTCCCTTCTCCCAGGAAGTGTGGTTTAGGAGCAGAAAAAATGAAGATCTGTGACTCAGAAGCAAGTGTATTTAAGTCACCCATTTATCAGGTTCTGCCAAAATCCTTGGCCCCAGGCAGCCCTTTCACAGACTGATCACCATTTATAGACTCAGCCCAGGTTTCTGGGATGAATTCTAAATACAGACAGGAAAATTTTAAGAATTTTAGACCAATAATCTGAGACTCCCTTTCTCCTGGATCTTCTAACAAGTGTTTCAGCCATGTGCTGAGTGCATGTCTGGAGCTCCAGCAGCTAGTTTTCAGATGTTGTGATTTTCTTGCCAGGCTGGATTGAACTCATTCATAATAGGCTTCAAGCCTACTATATGTTAGATTCAAATAGGAATTCTAATTCCTGTCATCAAGGGACTGAAATCTAAAATCAAAAAGAAAAACAGCTATATAAGCAAATCATAATATGACATATATAAAGTTCTATGTAACTATAAGCACCAGGCTGGATGTATATATAAAGAACATAAAGGCAGGTTTAACAGAATGTCTGGAAGAGCAGAGAAAGGCTTCACAGAGGAGGTGATATGGAAGGAAACTGAAAAGCACTGTGAACATGTGAAATAAGCATACATATGAAGATATAAAGTTATTAGAAGATGGTACACTTAAGAAGTACATGGCATATCAAAGCCAGATTAAGGAGTGGCTGAGCTGGCAGCTGCTAGGGGCCAAGGGAAATTTGAATGGTCCTGGAGCTATAATAAAAGGGAGACACTGTCCTTTCCAATCTTTCATTTAGAAAGGTACTAGAAGAAGTTGATAAGTAAGAGTGGAAATGCCAGGAAAGACACAAGAAGCAGAGGGACCAGCAGTCCTCACCATTCCTCCATAATGGGCTCACCTCCCCTACATGGAACTAAAAACAGCGTTCAAACAGTATAAGCTTCAGACTCAATGTTTAGTGGGTGTGTGTGTGTCCATTTGACCCTGTGGTCCATAATAAAGCACTGAGAAACAATGCCAACACAGTAGTAAGAATTTTAGCTCCGGCCTCAAGCACTTCATATGTACTAACTCACTCAATCCTCATAACCACTCTATGCAATAGATACTACAATCATCTCCATATTTCAAATGAAGACAAAGAAGCACACAGTTGTGAAATAACTTTGTAAAACTCATACAGCAAGGATAGAACCAACATTTGAACCAAGGTGGCTGCCTCCAGAATCTTCACATTAAACCATCACAGTGGTCTCACATTTTGGGTTTTTAGTTTATTCTTTGGAGCAATGGAGACCTGACAAGTTTAGAGTTTTTAAGCAGTAGAGCATTTAGTTCTGTATGAAGATCACTCTGGAGGAATTTGAGAAGACTGAAAGGAGTTGGGAGAGGCTGAACCCACAACAAGGATGGGGGCTACTTTCCTCATCAGAACAGAAGACCATAGGGCCTGAGTTTTCAGAGGAGAGAGAGGCTGAGAGTGTCACCAAGATCTGGTAACATGTGTGGGGAGTGGTGACAGACAAAAAATTCAGGTCTTGATGATCGAGTAAATGAGAGAATAGTGTTTTCTTAGGAAAAAATTTATTTCTGGCCATGCTAAGTTTGAGGCCCTAGATCTCACCACATAAAGGGACTGAGTGAGTAAGTAAAGAGATCTGGGAGAATCTGTATAATCAACAACACACTGAAGGTACAGAAGAGGATAGAAACCCAGGGAGAGAAATAAGGGTAGCAGATGGGACCCTAAAGGCCAGTGTTTAAGCCAAGGCAGAATAAGCAGAAGAAACTGGTTATTAAGAAACTCAAAAGTGATTTAAAAGGTATTAAAAGAGGTAGAAGAAAATAGAGTTGTGCAAAGCAGGAGAAAGTTCTGGAAAAGAAGAAAATGTCAACAGTGTAAAATCCTGTAGGAGAAGCAAATCAAATGTGCTGATAAAGGACCCCTAAATAGGCCAAAAATACTTTCTAAACAACTAGGTTCCTCCCTCCAGCCCCTACTGTTACATTCAATGTCATAAATTCATGACCGATTCTAGTCGCAGGACTAGTTTCCAGGCCCCAGGATCCCAATCTTGATTTTCACAGCCATAGGGAAGTATCCCATACAAGCATTCATGACACTTCTGCATCCTTCATTGTTATGAAGATAATAGATGTATGTCCTCAGGCTGGAGGAACAGAACCCAAGAAAACCATAAATGCTCTCTACCTTTGTGTTTTGATCCACAATTTTCTTCAGATTTTTCAACAGATGATTATTTGGACCACCTTCTTTCTCATTAACATAAACTATTCTGTCCAGGTCGGGAAAGTTCCGGTTCAGATCTATGCCCTGGGCATTGCTTCGACCCACAAACCAGTCCTTCAGCTCACCAAGCTAGAAAAAAAAAAAAAAAACAGAGGAAAATCATCAGTTATTTATTGTTAATGTTATCATTTATTTAAAGTCTTCATTAATGGCTTTTAAAATAATTTATAAGACTATTCATTTCAACAGTATCCTCCTACAGTGGCATTTCATTATCTAACTGATACCCACATGAAAGTATCAGGTTTAAAGCAATTTTTATGGATATTTTCAAAACATTCTCAATGAACAATATTTTAAATGTTAATTATATATATAAGATATTCAACATCAAACTGCATATATGTTAGCTATTAATGTAGATGGCATGTCTCACAGCACACTACTCTTTACTTGGTTTAAGTAAAATACTCACTGTCTCTGAAAACCACAGCAATCTACTTACAAATATTTGAAAAAATAAATTACTAAAGAAGGTTGGGCACTTAAAATGAGTTTAATGTGAATTATTTACATATTATTTCTCTTTTATAATCTTAATGAAAAAATGTGAGCTCTGTAACTTTTGTTTCAACTTTGTAAATTGAAAAATTTCTGCTTAATTCTAAACACTTCATTTCACTAATGATTTAATCCAGGAACTTAATAAATTTCTAGAATATTCATTTATATTCCATTTTTTGTTTTACTATTAATACTAAATCTCTAATACAGAGATAATGTCCATATTCTTAAAGTCATGTAAGTTCAGATAGCTTAGACTGTGAGGAATTGAAATCTATAGGACGAAAAATAGCAATGACAGTTTTTTGCCCATCCTGACAGTCCTGAATATCACTTTAAAATAGTCAATAATTTAATTCTCTATGTACTGGAATATACTAGAATTTTGCTCTTCATAACTTTAGAAATTACATCAACATTGTACATACAGAAATTCACTGCTTGGGTTTTTTACAAGGTAAACAGTAATTGGATCTTTTATTTTTAATGTACAAAACAAATTCTTAGCTATAGATTAACATACTAAATATATACTTTAATATGTTCCCATTAAACACGAAAATTATTTCAAACTGTGGAAAACAACAAATAAAATGTCCTGCATCCCTGTCCAAACAAAAAGGGAGCACACTTAATTATGAAAACATAATTACTACCCAGTTTCTCTAATAGTTAAATTTTACTAAATTAGTTTTTTATTTATATTAGGAAGGCTTTGTTCTGTTTATTTTTATTTTTTTTTTACTTTATGGACCATGTATACCAATAGATAAGAATAGGATTAAGCATCCATAAAACATTATCTAGCCAAATATCCTTATTTCTTGATTTCAGTAGATGGCAATATGATATCATCTCATTTAGAAACAGCAATGGCCTCACTCTTCAATACATGGGAGTAGATAGCTGTCAACCTTCTGGATTTTTAGAAAGAAAGTTACCTAGTGACAAACATGAATGAATAAATGTGATTCATTTAACAACAATAACCAAACAATTAATTATTGACTTATAAAATTTGTCATTTGGAATTTCTGTGGAAGAAACCCTCACCCATCATTCCTTACCTTCTGAACTTTTTTTTTACCCAGAAACTAAACACTGTTTCACTTATACTCAGCCCTGCACTCTTTGTAAGCTTCAGGTGAACATATATTTCTTGTCTATAAGTATATATGTACAAACCTTAAAAAAAAAAATTCATGCTCTGCTGTGATCTGACCCACACCCACCTGAGATGCTGCCTTTTCAAAGCCATCAGGGTTCAGGGAAGGCATGATGTGGATTCGAGTGTTGTGGATCAGCTGGACAATTGTCTCATTCCCTTTTTGGTACTCATTACACAGGTACTGGGCCAGAAAAATGAGCAGCTCCCGTCCGACAGCTTCATTGCCATGCATATTCCCAATGTATTTAAACTCAGGCTCACCTAAAAGCCCAAAAATAAATAGTATAGAGACTTTTTCTATCATACCAAAGAGAAGGCAAATAACACACAGTGTAAAAAAAGTTGTACAGTTACTAACTTATTACACAATGATTATAAATTCTTTGCCCTCCACAGTTGCTGTCTAAGAAATCTAATCTAAGCATAAAATACTTAACATTTCCCTTCCATCTTACACTGAATTTTGACGCCCAAAATCATATGTCTAAATCCTAAGTTTAAATGTAATTGTATCTGGAGATATGACCCTTAATGAGGTAATTAAGGTTAAATGAGATCATAACCCAGAAGGACTACTGCCCTTATAAGAAAATGAAGAGAGAGATAGCAGAAGCAAGAAGAGCTACAATCCTAGGGCCTGCAAAATTAAAACAACAATCACAGAAAGTTAGATAAAATGAAAATGCAGAGGATTATGTCCTAGATGAAGGAACAAGATAATATCCCCAGAAAAACAACTAAATGAAGTGGAGACAGTCAAACTTCTAAAAAATAATTTTTTTTCAGAATAATTATAGTGAACATGACCCAGGATCTCGGAAAAAGAATGGAGGCAAAGACTGAGAAGATGCAAGAAAAGGTTCACAAAGGCCTAGAAGAACTAAAGAACAGAGATGAACAATACGATAACTGAAATGAAAAATATACTAGAAGGAATCAATACCAGAATAACTGAGACAAATGAGTAGACAAGTGACCTGGAAGAAAGAATGGTGGAAATCACACTGAAGAACAGAATAAAGAAAAAAGAATGAAAAGAAATGAAGATAGCTTAAGAGAACTCTGGGACAACATTAAATGCACCAACATTCACATTATAGCGGTCCCAGAAGGAGAAAGAGAGAGGACATGAGAAAATATTTGAAGTCATGATAGCTGAAAACTTCCCTAATATGGAAAAGGAAGCAGTCAACCAAGTCCAGCAAGCACAGAGAATCCCACACAGGATAAACAAAAGGAGAAACATATCAAGACACATACTAATCAAATTGACAAAAACTAAGACAAAAAAAATATTAAAAGTAACAAGGGGAAAATGAAAAATAACTCACAAGGAAACTCCCATAAAGCCATCAGATAATTTCTCAGCAGAAACAATGCAAGCTGAAAGGAGTGTCATGATATATGTAAAGGTGTGAAAGGGAAGAATATATAACCAAGAAAACTCGACCCAGTGAGAATCTCATTCAGATTTGATGGAGACATAAAAAGCTTTACACATTTCTAAAAGCTAAGAGAACTCAGCATTACCAGACCAATTTTACAACAAATGCTAAAGGACTCCTCTAGGCAGAAAAGAGAATAGCAATTCTAAGGAAAAATAATTCTACACATTCAGTTCAGCACAGTTCACTCTGTCATGTCCAACTCTTTGTGACTCCACAGACTGCAGCACACCAGGCTTCCTTGTCCTTCAGCACCTCCTAGAACACGCTCAAACTCATGTCCATCAAGCTGATGGTGCCATCCAACCATCTCATCCTCTGTTGTCCCCTCCTCTTCCTGTCTTCAGTCTTTTCCAGGATCAAGGTCTTTTCCATTGAGTCGGCTCTTCTCATTAAGTGGTCAAAGTATTGGAGCTTCAGGTTCAGCATCAGTCTTTCTGATGAATATTCAGGGTTGATTCCCTTTACGTTTGACTGGTTTGATCTTCTTGTAGTCCAGGGGACTCTCAAGAGTCTTCTGCAGTGCCACAGCTCAAAAGCATAAATTTTTTGGCACTCAGCTTTCTTTATGGCCCAACTCTCACATCCATACATGACTAATGGAAAAACCATAGCTTTGACTAAATGGACCTTTGTTGGAAGTAATGTCTTTGCTTTTTAATATGCTGTCTAGGTTTGTCATAGCTTTTCTTCAAAGGAGCAAGCATCTTTCCATTTCATGGCTGCAGTCACCATCTGCAGTGATTTTGGACCCCAAGAAAATAAAGTCTCTCACTGTTTCCATTGTTTCCCTATTTGCCATAAAGTGATAGGACCAGATGCCATGATGTTTGTTTTTGAACGTTGAGTTTTAAGCCAGCTTTTTTCATGCTCCTCTTTCATTTTCATCAAGAGGCTCTTTAGTTCCTCTTGCTTTCTACCATAAGATTTGTGTCATCTGCATATCTAAGGTTATTGATATTTCTCCCAGCAATTTTAATTCCAGGGTGTGCTTCATCCAGCCCAGTATTTCGCATGATGCACCCTGCATACAAGTTAAGTAAGCAGGATGATAATATACAGCCTCAAAATACTCCTTTCTCAATTTGGAACCAGTCTGTTGTTCCATGTCCCATTTTAACTGTTGCTTCTTGGCTGGCATATAAATTTCTCAGGAGGCAGGTAAAGTGGTCTGTATTCCCATCTCTTGAAGAATTTTCTACAGTTTTTTTGTGATCCACACAGTCAAAGGCTCTGGTGTAATCAATAAAGCAGAAGTAGCTGTTTTTCTGGAACTCTCTTGCTTTGTCTATGGTCCAAAGGATGTTGTCAATTTGATCTCTGGTTCCTCTGCCTTTTCTAAATCCAGCTTCAACATCTGGAAGTTCCCAACTCACATACTGTTGAAACCTAGCTTGGAGAATTTTGAGCATTACTTTGCTAGTGTGTGAGAAGAGTACATTTGCATGGTAGTTGGAACATTCTTTGGCATTACCTTTCTTTGGGATTGGAAGGAAAATTGACCTTTTCCAGTCCTGTGGCCACTGCTGAGTTTTCCACATTTGCTGGCATATTGAGTACAGCACTTTCACAGCATCATCTTTAAGGGTTTTAAATAGCTCAGCTGGAATTCCATCACCTCCAGTAGCTTTGTTTGTAGTGATGCTTCCTAAGGCCCACTTGCTTGCATTTCAGGATGTCTGGCTCTAGGTGAGTAATCACACCATCATAGTTATCTGGGTCATGAATCTTTTTTGTATAGTTCTTCGGTGTATTCTTGCCACCTTTTCTTAATATCTTCTGCTTCTATTAGGTCCATATAGTTTCTGTCCTTTATTGTGCCCATCTGTACATGAAATATTCCCTTGGTATCTCTAATTTTCTTGAAGAGATCTCTAGTCTTTCCCATTCTATTGTTTTCCTCTATTTCTTTTCTTGATCACTGAGGAAGACTTTCTTATATCTCCTTGCTATTTTTTGGAAATCTGACTGTTTCCATGTTGAACAGTTCTATGATGACCTATAAGACCTTCTAGAACTAACACCAAAGAAAAAAAGATGTTCTTTTCATCATAGGGGACTAGAATAAAAAAGTAAGAAATCAAGAAATACCTGGAGTAACGGGCAAGTTTGGCCTTGGAGTACAAAATGAAGCAGGGGAAAGGCTAATAGAATTTTGCCAAGAGAACGCACTGGTCATAGCAAGAGATGACTTTATCATTGGACTTCACCAGATGGTCAATACCAAAATCAGATTGATTATATTCTTTGGAGCCAAAGATGGAGAAGCTCTATATACTCAGCAAAAACAAGACTAGGCGCTGACTGTGGCTCCGATCATGAACTCCTTATTGCAAAATTCAGACTTAATTTGAAGAAAGTAGGGAAAACCACTAGATCATTCAGGTATGACCTAAATCAAATCCCTTATGATTATACAGTGGAAGTGAGAAATAGATTGAATGGATTAGATTTTATATNTATACTCAGCAAAAACAAGACTAGGCGCTGACTGTGGCTCCGATCATGAACTCCTTATTGCAAAATTCAGACTTAATTTGAAGAAAGTAGGGAAAACCACTAGATCATTCAGGTATGACCTAAATCAAATCCCTTATGATTATACAGTGGAAGTGAGAAATAGATTGAATGGATTAGATTTTATATACAGAAGTGCCTGAAGAACTATGGACAGAGGTTCTACACATTCAAACTATTATATCAAAACCACATGGGAACAGGAAACCCCAAAGCTACAATAGATATACACACACAAAAGAAAAAACAATGCAAACACAAAAATAAAGATGGTAAACAAACCACAAGAGATGAGAACAAAAGAGAAAGAGAAGAAAAAAAGACCAACAAAAATAAATCCAAAACATTAAGCAAATGGCAATAAGAATACACATCTCAATAATTACCTTAAATATAAATGTACTAAATGCACCAACCAGAAGACACAGACTGGTTGTGTGGATTTAGAAAACAATATCTTTATATATGCTTTCTAAAAAAAAGACCTAGGGATACATACAGATTGAACATGAGGGGATGGAAGAAGGTATTCCATGTAAATGGATATCAAATGAAAGCTGGAAAATCAATATTCATAGCAGAGAAAAAAGACTTTAAAACAAAGCTGTTACAAGAGACAAAAAAGGACACTACATAATGATCAAGAGATCAATCTAAGAAGATTTAACAATTGTAAGTATACATGCACACATCATAGGAGCACCTCAATATATAAGGCAAATAAGAACAGCCATAAAGGGAGAAATTAAAAGTAACACAGTAATAGTGAGAAAAGTCAGCACACAATTTTCATTAATGAGCAGATCATCCAAACAGAAAATCAATAAGAAAACACAGGCTTTAAATGACAAATTAGACCAGATGGACCTAATTGATATTTATAGAGCATTCCATCCAAAAGCAGCAGATTACACATTATTTTCAAGTGCACATGGAACATTCTCCAGGATTGACCACATGCTAGACGACAAAGCAAGCCTTAAAATTTAAGAAAACTGCAATCATATCAAGCATCTTTTCTGATCACAACACTATAAGATTAGAAATAAACTATAGGAAAGAATATAAAAAACACAAACAATCGGGGCTCAACAATATTCTACTAAACAACCAATGGATCACTGAATAAATAAAAAAATACCTAAAGACAAATGAAGGTGAAAGCACACTGATTCAAAACCTATGGAATGCAGCAAAAGCAGTCCTAAGAGGGAAGTTTACTGCAATACAATCTTACCTCAGGAAACAAGAAAAGTCTCAAAGAAACAACTTAACATACATCTAAAACAACTAGAGAAAGAAGAAGAAGTAAAACCTTAAGTTAGTAGAAGCAAACAAATGATAAAGGTCAGAGCAGAAATAGATGAAAGAGACCAAAAAACAATAACAAAGATCGATGAAACTTGAAGCTGGTTCTTTGAAAAGATAAAAAAGATTGATAAACCTTTAGCCAGACTCGTCAAGAAAAAAGGGAGAGGGCTCATATCAATAAAGTTAGAAAAGAAAAAGTTACAATTGACACCATAGAAATACAAAGGATCACAAGAGACTATTACCAGCAACTATATGCCAATTAAATGGATAACCTGAAAGAAAAATGGACAAATTCTTAGAAAGATAAAGTCTCCTAAGACTAAATCAGGAAGAAATAGAAAACATGAACAGACTAATCACAACACTGAAATTGAAACTGTGTTTTAAAATTTTCCAATAAACAAAAGTCCAGGACCAGCTGGCTTCATAGTTGAACTCTAGCAAACATTTAGAGAAGACTTACTATGTATCCTTTTAAGAGGATTAACAGTCATGTAGGAAGGCCAGGGTTCCCCAAGCAGCAGGAGGAAATAAACTGCAAGTGGCAGACATTTTTTTCTCTTCTAATTCTGGGCTGTCGTGATGAAACCTGGTTCTGCCTGAACTTAACTTTTCTCAAACCTTGAGCTAACCCATGCGTTTTTCTTCTTAAGTGATGTTAATGAACTATGTATTTGCTTGGAAATCTGCATTTCTTCAAGATTCATGCCAATTGTTTTATGGCTCAGGACTACTCCCCTTGTGCCAGTGCTACCTCAAAATGCATATTGTAAGTGAGGGGGCCATGTGCAACTCTCTCAGTCTTGAAATATTTCTTTTATCTGATTAGCAGCTTGCAAACGGATCTGCCTGCAGTGCAGGAGACCTGGGTTCGATACCTGGGTTGGGAAGATACCCTGGAGAAAGCGGAAACCCACTCCAGTATCCTTGCCTAGAAAATCTCATGGACAGAGGAACCTGGTGGGCTGCAGTCCATGGGGTCACAAAGAGTCAGACACGACTGAGTAACTAACGCTTACTGCTAACAGGTATATAACGCTTTGCTGAGAGCTCATGCGAAGAGTTGACTCATTGGAAAAGACTCTGATGCTGAGAGGAATTGGGGGCAGGAGGAAAAGGNCACAAAGAGTCAGACACGACTGAGTAACTAACGCTTACTGCTAACAGGTATATAACGCTTTGCTGAGAGCTCATGCGAAGAGTTGACTCATTGGAAAAGACTCTGATGCTGAGAGGAATTGGGGGCAGGAGGAAAAGGGGACGACAGAGGATGAGATGGCTGGATGGTATCACCAACTCAATGGAGGTGAGTTTGAGTGAACTATGGGAGTTGGTGATGGACAGAGAGGCCCGGTATGCTGCAATTCATGGGGTCGCAAAGAGCTGGACACGACTGAGCGACTGAACTGAACTGAACTGAAGAGCTCACAAGGGGGCACTCTTTCTGTCCCCTTCTGATGTCTATGACAGAGCCTTCTCTATCTCTTTTATACTTTAACAAAACTTTGCTACACAAAAGTTATGAGTGATCAATCCTCATCACTGCCTGTGGATCAAAATCCTCTCCTCCAGAGGCCATGAATCCTGGTGTCATTCACAGCTCGCAGCCAGAGCCTTTCACTTCTGAAAACGTTCCAGAACAACTGCAAAGGCAGAACAATTCCCAAACTCATTCTGTGAGGCCACCATCATCCCGATACCAAAACCAGATAAAGATATCACACAAAAAAAGAAAATTACAGGCCAATATCACTGTAAAGAATCTGCCTATAAGGTAGAAGACCTAGGTTTGACCCCTGGGTTGGGGATATCTCTTGAAGGAGGGCATGGCAACCCACTCTAGTATTCTTGCCTGGAGAATCCCCAAGGACAGAGGAGCATGGCAAGCTACAGTCCAAACATAGATGCAAAAAAATCCTTAACAAATATTAGAATTCTGAATCCACAATCAATTAAAAAGGATCATGTACCATGATCAAGTAGAATTTATCCCAGAGATACAAGCATTTTTCAATATCAGCAAATCAATCAGTATGATATACCACATCAACAAACTGAAGAATAAAAACCATATGATCATCTCAATAGATGTGGGGAAAGTTTTTGATAAAATTTGACAGCTATTTATGATAAAAGCTCTCCAGAAAGTTTTCATACAAGGACCATACCTCAACATAATAAAGCCCATATACAACAAGCCTGCAGCTAACATCATACTCAATTGTGAAAAGCTGAAAGCATTTCCTCTAAGATCAGGGGCAAGATAAGGATATCTCTCTCACAACCTTTATTCAACATAGTTTTGGAAGTACTGGCTACAACAATCAGAGAAGAAAAAGAAATAAAGGAATACAAGTTGGAAAAGAAGTTAAACTATCACTGTCTGCAGATGACATAATACTATATATAGAAAATCCTAAAAATGTTACCAGGAAACTACTAAAGCTCATCCAGGAATCTGGTAAAATTACAGATTACAAAATTCATACAGAAATCTTTTGCATTTCTATAAACTAACAATGAAAGTTCAGAAATAAAAATTCAAGAAACAATCCCATTTACCACTGCACCAAAAAGAATAAGATACCTAGGAATACACCTATCTAATGAGAAAAAGACTGTACTCTGAAAACTGTAAGATGCTGGTGAAAGAAATTGAAGAATACACAAGCAAATGAAAGATATACCATGTTTGTGGATTGGAAAAATCAATATCATCAAAATGACTGCCATACCCAAGGCAATCTACAAGATTCAATGCAATTCTTAACTAATTACCAATCGCATTTTTCACAGAACTAAAACAAAAATCTTAAAATTTGTATGGAGACATAAAAGACCTCTACTAGCCAAAGCAATTTTGAGAAAGAAAAATGGAGCTGGAAGAATCAAGCTCCCTGACTTCAGACTAAAGCCATCAAAGCAGTAAGGTATCATGAAATAGGATAGAAAGCCCAGAAATAAACACATGCACCTGTGGTCAATTAATCTCTGACAAAGGAGACAAAACTAAAGAATAGTGGAAAGACAGTCTCTTTAATAAATGGTGCTGGGAAAACTGGACAGCTACATGTAAGAAAATTAAACTAGATCATTCTTTTAAGCCACACACACACACACACACACACAAAAATAAGTTCAAAATGGATAAAAGACCTAAATGTGAGACTTCAGTTCAGTTCAGTTCAGTTGCTCGGTTGTGTCTGACTCTTTGCGACCCCATGAATTGCAGCACACCAGGCATCCCTGTCCATCACCAACTCCCAGAGTTCACCCAAATTCATGTCCATCGAGTCTGTGATGCCATCCAGCCATCTCATCCTCTGTCATCCCCTTTTCCTCCTNGACTTCAGTTCAGTTCAGTTCAGTTGCTCGGTTGTGTCTGACTCTTTGCGACCCCATGAATTGCAGCACACCAGGCATCCCTGTCCATCACCAACTCCCAGAGTTCACCCAAATTCATGTCCATCGAGTCTGTGATGCCATCCAGCCATCTCATCCTCTGTCATCCCCTTTTCCTCCTGCCCCCAATCCCTCCCAGCATCAGAGTCTAGACACTATTAAACTCCTAGAGGAAAACATAGGCAGAACACTCTCTAACATAAATCACAGCAATATCTTTTTCTATCTATCTCCCAGAATAATGGAAATAAAAACAAAAATAAACAAACGGGACCTACTTAAACTCAAAAGCTTTTGCACAACAAGAGAACAATAAGCAAAATAAAAAGACCACCAATGGATTGGGAGAAAATATTGGCAAATGATGTGACCCACAATGCATTAGTCTCCAAAATTTACAAATAGCTCATAAGGCTTTATATCATCAAAACAAACAACCCAATCAAAAACTGGGCAGAAGACCTAAACAGACATTTCTCTAAAGACATACTATGACCAAGAGCCACATGAAAAGAGTTTCAACATCACTAATTATTAGAGAAATGCAAAACTGCAATGAAATATCACATAAGTCAGAATGGCTATCAAAAAAAAAATCCATAAACAATAAATGCTGGAGAGGTGTGGATAGAAGGGAACTTTCCTAACCTCTTGGTGGGCATGGAAGTTGGTACAGCCACTTTGGAGAACAGTATGGAGGTTTCTTAACAAACTAAAAATAGAGCTACACTACGACCCTGCAACTCTCCTCCTGGAATATATCCAGAGAAAAACATGGTTCTAAGGGATACAAGCTCCCCAAGCATCATTACAGCACTATTTACAATAGCCAAGAAAAAGAATGAAATAATGCTATTTGCAGCAACATGATGGACACAGAGATTGTCATACTGAGTGAAGTAAATCAGACAGATAAAGAGAAACATCATGATATCCCTTATATGCAGAATCTAAAAAGAAATGAAACAAATGAATTTATCTACAAAATAGAAACAGACTTACATACTTAGAGAACAAAATTATGGTTACAGGGGTTGGGGAGGAAAGATGGGGAAGGGATTGTTAGATAGTTTTGGGATCAACATGTACACACTGCTATATATATCATGGATAACAAAATAAAGACCTAAGTATGGCACAGGGAACTCTACTCCAAGTTATGTGGCAGCCTGGATGGGAACGGAGTTTGGGGAGACTGGATATACATATCTGTATGACTGACTTCCCTTTGCTGTCCACATAAAACTACCACAACTTTGTTAATTGGTTATATTCTAATATAAAATTAAAAGTTTAAAGGAAAAGAAGAAGATGTTCCAGAACAACTGCAAAGGCAGAACAATTCCCAAACTCATTCTGTGAGGCCACCATCATCCCGATACCAAAACCAGATAAAGATATCACACAAAAAAAGAAAATTACAGGCCAATATCACTGTAAAGAATCTGCCTATAAGGTAGAAGACCTAGGTTTGACCCCTGGGTTGGGGATATCTCTTGAAGGAGGGCATGGCAACCCACTCTAGTATTCTTGCCTGGAGAATCCCCAAGGACAGAGGAGCATGGCAAGCTACAGTCCAAACATAGATGCAAAAAAATCCTTAACAAATATTAGAATTCTGAATCCACAATCAATTAAAAAGGATCATGTACCATGATCAAGTAGAATTTATCCCAGAGATACAAGCATTTTTCAATATCAGCAAATCAATCAGTATGATATACCACATCAACAAACTGAAGAATAAAAACCATATGATCATCTCAATAGATGTGGGGAAAGTTTTTGATAAAATTTGACAGCTATTTATGATAAAAGCTCTCCAGAAAGTTTTCATACAAGGACCATACCTCAACATAATAAAGCCCATATACAACAAGCCTGCAGCTAACATCATACTCAATTGTGAAAAGCTGAAAGCATTTCCTCTAAGATCAGGGGCAAGATAAGGATATCTCTCTCACAACCTTTATTCAACATAGTTTTGGAAGTACTGGCTACAACAATCAGAGAAGAAAAAGAAATAAAGGAATACAAGTTGGAAAAGAAGTTAAACTATCACTGTCTGCAGATGACATAATACTATATATAGAAAATCCTAAAAATGTTACCAGGAAACTACTAAAGCTCATCCAGGAATCTGGTAAAATTACAGATTACAAAATTCATACAGAAATCTTTTGCATTTCTATAAACTAACAATGAAAGTTCAGAAATAAAAATTCAAGAAACAATCCCATTTACCACTGCACCAAAAAGAATAAGATACCTAGGAATACACCTATCTAATGAGAAAAAGACTGTACTCTGAAAACTGTAAGATGCTGGTGAAAGAAACTGAAGAATACACAAGCAAATGAAAGATATACCATGTTTGTGGATTGGAAAAATCAATATCATCAAAATGACTGCCATACCCAAGGCAATCTACAAGATTCAATGCAATTCTTAACTAATTACCAATCGCATTTTTCACAGAACTAAAACAAAAATCTTAAAATTTGTATGGAGACATAAAAGACCTCTACTAGCCAAAGCAATTTTGAGAAAGAAAAATGGAGCTGGAAGAATCAAGCTCCCTGACTTCAGACTAAAGCCATCAAAGCAGTAAGGTATCATGAAATAGGATAGAAAGCCCAGAAATAAACACATGCACCTGTGGTCAATTAATCTCTGACAAAGGAGACAAAACTAAAGAATAGTGGAAAGACAGTCTCTTTAATAAATGGTGCTGGGAAAACTGGACAGCTACATGTAAGAAAATTAAACTAGATCATTCTTTTAAGCCACACACACACACACACACACACAAAAATAAGTTCAAAATGGATAAAAGACCTAAATGTGAGACTTCAGTTCAGTTCAGTTCAGTTGCTCGGTTGTGTCTGACTCTTTGCGACCCCATGAATTGCAGCACACCAGGCATCCCTGTCCATCACCAACTCCCAGAGTTCACCCAAATTCATGTCCATCGAGTCTGTGATGCCATCCAGCCATCTCATCCTCTGTCATCCCCTTTTCCTCCTGCCCCCAATCCCTCCCAGCATCAGAGTCTAGACACTATTAAACTCCTAGAGGAAAACATAGGCAGAACACTCTCTAACATAAATCACAGCAATATCTTTTTCTATCTATCTCCCAGAATAATGGAAATAAAAACAAAAATAAACAAACGGGACCTACTTAAACTCAAAAGCTTTTGCACAACAAGAGAACAATAAGCAAAATAAAAAGACCACCAATGGATTGGGAGAAAATATTGGCAAATGATGTGACCCACAATGCATTAGTCTCCAAAATTTACAAATAGCTCATAAGGCTTTATATCATCAAAACAAACAACCCAATCAAAAACTGGGCAGAAGACCTAAACAGACATTTCTCTAAAGACATACTATGACCAAGAGCCACATGAAAAGAGTTTCAACATCACTAATTATTAGAGAAATGCAAAACTGCAATGAAATATCACATAAGTCAGAATGGCTATCCAAAAAAAAATCCATAAACAATAAATGCTGGAGAGGTGTGGATAGAAGGGAACTTTCCTAACCTCTTGGTGGGCATGGAAGTTGGTACAGCCACTTTGGAGAACAGTATGGAGGTTTCTTAACAAACTAAAAATAGAGCTACACTACGACCCTGCAACTCTCCTCCTGGAATATATCCAGAGAAAAACATGGTTCTAAGGGATACAAGCTCCCCAAGCATCATTACAGCACTATTTACAATAGCCAAGAAAAAGAATGAAATAATGCTATTTGCAGCAACATGATGGACACAGAGATTGTCATACTGAGTGAAGTAAATCAGACAGATAAAGAGAAACATCATGATATCCCTTATATGCAGAATCTAAAAAGAAATGAAACAAATGAATTTATCTACAAAATAGAAACAGACTTACATACTTAGAGAACAAAATTATGGTTACAGGGGTTGGGGAGGAAAGATGGGGAAGGGATTGTTAGATAGTTTTGGGATCAACATGTACACACTGCTATATATATCATGGATAACAAAATAAAGACCTAAGTATGGCACAGGGAACTCTACTCCAAGTTATGTGGCAGCCTGGATGGGAACGGAGTTTGGGGAGACTGGATATACATATCTGTATGACTGACTTCCCTTTGCTGTCCACATAAAACTACCACAACTTTGTTAATTGGTTATATTCTAATATAAAATTAAAAGTTTAAAGGAAAAGAAGAAGAAGAGGAAGAGACACCAAAGAATCCTCCCTACCCACCCTCTCTCTTCGGATGCATGAAGAAAAGGCAATGTGAGGACACTGTGGACAGGCAGCTACCTAAAAGCCAGGAAGAGGGGCCTCACTAGGAACCAACACTGCAGATACATTGACCTTGGAATCCCAGCCTCTAGAGCTGTGAGAAAACAAGTGTCCACTGTGGCATTTTGTTACGGCAGCCAGAGTGGACACATATACCACTCTACCCCCAGTAACTAATAATAGTACATTCTGTGCCTCCTATCCTTAAACACTGAACTTCCATGTTTTCTTATTTAGCCCCTACCAAACATCTTAAAATAGGTATTATTATCCACTTCTCTTTTAAGGTTAGCAAACTAAAATTCAGACTGCTTAAGAGGCCTTACCTCAGTTACACAGCCAATAGACCCAGGACTCAAATGTTGGTCTCTTCATTTAGTTACTGCTTCACAGTCCACTGAGACTGGACCAAGAGAAAACAGAGACCAGGATGCCAGGGGGTCTTAGAAGCCTGCCTCCCCAAAGTATTTGAGGAGATTGCAATGTCGGAGGCTTTCTGGTCATGTTGCTTTACCCCAGTACAACCTGAAGCTTCAGTCACTCAAAAGAGCTTGGCCCACAACCCATAATGAATGCACTGAAATTTTATATTACTCTTCTGGATTAAAAAACAAAAATTCTTTAATGACTTAAAGGAGAAATAGCAAACTCAGTGACTTAGCCAGATTTGGCTGCCAGAGCCTAAACTTGTGTTTGAATTTGAATGCTCTGTCATAGAGCATTCAGTTTCCAGTCTGCTACAGGTGGCGCCATACCATATCACTGCTTTATTTGTTTCCAGAGTCAAAAAATTTCCAGTGTGATTTTGCTTGTTTAACTACGTACAAAATCTCGGAAACAAATCTCTCCCAATATGCTTATTATATTTGTAAGAAGGTAGTAATGACAACAGCAATGCTTTAGGCTGACATAAAGGTAGGATTGTAAAGGTCATTTTAGAGAAGATATTCATATACGAAAATAAAGTACAAGGCATATATGAATTAGCAAAAGAAAATAAAGTATATTTTTATATACTTCTTTGGTCTTCAGGAATAAATTTGATTGCTAGATAATGCTACCACCAGAATATAGAAGGACTATGATCTTTTAGCGCTTCCCTTGTGGCTCANCTCTATCTCGCCACCATCCTTGATATCTTACACTCGTGTTTTCCAGTGTTGAAAAATACAAAGTGACAGCTCAGTTGGTAAAGAATCTGCCTGAAATGCAGGAGACTCCAGTTCAATTCCTGAGTCAGAAAGATCCACTGGAGAAGGGATAGGCTACCTACTCCAGTATTCTTGGGCTTCCCTTGTGACTCAGCTGGTAAAGAATCTGCCAGCAATGAGGGAGACCTGGGTTCAATTTCTGGGTTGGGAAGATCCCCTGGAGAATGGAAAGGCTACCCCCTCCTGTATTCTGGCCTGGAGAATTTCATGGACGGTATAGTCCATGGGTTCGCAAAGAGTTGGACACGACTGAGCAACTTTCACTAATTAAAACTCACAGATGCAGTAATTTTTCACTGCGAGGTAAATTGAGACTTACAGAAGAGTTATAAAAATAGAGAGCTCTGTATACCTTTCACCCACATCCATGTAATGATAATACCTCATGTAACCATGGTGCAATGATCAAAACTAATATATTAACAGTAATACTATACTATTAACCAAACTACAGATTTTATCTGGGTTTTACCAGGTTTTCCAATAATGCCCCTTTTCCCCTCTTCCAGGATACCATCCAGAAAGCTATGCTGCATTCTGTATCATGTCTCCTTAGTTTCCCTATATTCTGTGACAGTTCCTCAGACTTTCCTTTTCTCAGCTTTCCTGACACTTTGAAAGAGTACTAGCCAGCTGTTTGCAGAATATCCTTCAATCTGGGTTTGTATGGCATTAATCCATGCTTAGAGTAGGATTATACATTATTGGAAAGAATGACACTGAGGTGAATAGTACCATTTAGCTATGCCTTATACCTAGTGATTATTTAATTGATTAACTTATCTACTTATTTGTTTAATTTCCCCTTTAGTGCTTGTTTAAAGTGGTGCTTGTCAAGTTTTTTCACTGTAACATTACTATTTTTTTTTTATGATCTTTTAAGTTTACTGTCTTATGAGATAAGGAAGAGTCACAGTTCAAATACAGCATTTGTTGAATGTATGCAAATATGCAAATCCCAGTGTCAGACAGTAAGGGGCACCCAAAGCAAGTAAAGCAGCACTCTTAAACTCAAGGAATGCAGGGTCTGGAGGAGGGTGCAGACATGCAGACAGCAGTCAGGAGGGAGGAGGCAACCATGAAGAAGAAAGAAATGTTGGATCCATAATCAACCAGCTTCAAGTCCCCAAGACGAGATGTTGCCACCACCGCTCTGGCCTCTCTCTAGCCCTTTTCCCTCCCAAGGCCAGATCTATTTTTTGAGAAATGAAATATTTTTCGCCATATCAGTAAACAAAGATGTCGCAGTCAGCAGTGGTTACAGCCCTCCAATGTCAGCTAGTGACCCCTAAGGACACTCAGGAAGAAGAAGAATACTTGTGATCTACCACTCATCAGACTGCAGCCACTCCATACGATGAACCCCAAGGGAGCTCAGGATGTGAAAAACATAACATACTGGCCCCAGATAGGTGAAGTACATTTGAAAGCAATGATTTCAGTGAGCCCAGGCTCTTGCACCTTCCCATATATAGAGAAGTGCTAAATTCTTTAATTGGGAATGCCTGATTTTCTTTCAGTTCAGTTCAGTTCACTCACTCAGTTGTGTCCAACTCTTTGTGACCCCATGGACTGCAGCATGCCAGGCCTCCCTGTTCATCATCAATTCCTGGAGTTGACTCAAACTCATGTCCTTTGAATCGGTGATGCCATCCAACCATCTTATCCTCTGTCATTCCCTTCTTCTCTTTTCTTCAATCTTTCCCAGCATCGGGGTCTCTTTCAATGAGTCAGCTCTTACCATCAGGTGGCCAAAGTACTGGAGTTTCAGCTTCAACATCAGTCCTTCCAATGAACACCCAGGACTGATTTCCTTTAGGATGGGCTGGTTGGATCTCCTTGCAGTCCAAGGGACTTTCAAGAGTCTTCTCCAACACCACAGTTCAAAAGTATCAATTCTTCTGCACTCAGCTTTCTTTATAGTCTAACTCTTACATCGATACATGACTACTGGAAAAACCATAGCCTTGACTAGACAGACCTTTGTTGGCAAAGTAATGTCTCTACTTTTTAACATGCTCTTTAGGTTTTCTTCCAAGGAGTAAATGTCTTTTAATTTCATCACTGCAGTCACCATCTGCAGTGATTTTTGGAGCCCAATAAAATAAAGTCTGACACTGTTTCCACTGTTTTCCCATCTATTTCCCATGAAGTGATGGGACTGCATGCCATGATCTTTGTTTTCTGAATGTTGAGCTTTATGCCAACTTTTTCACTTTTCTCTTTCACTTTCATCAAGAGACTCTTTACTTCCTCTTCACTCTCTGCCATAAGGGTGGTGTCATCTGCATATCTGAGGTTATTGATATTTCTCCCTGCAATCTTGATTCCAGCTTATGCTTCATCCAGCCCAGCGTTTCTCATGATGTACTCTGCATATAAGTTAAATAAGCAGGGTGACACTATACAGCCTTGATGTACTCCTTTTCCTATTTGGAACCAGTCTGT
>SJYX01010419.1:169815-179826 GCA_006410675.1 Oreotragus oreotragus | reverse complement strand
AGTTCATAGTTCACGTATGAACTTGTTGAACTTGTTGAAGCCTGGCTTGGAGAATTTTGACCATTACTTTGCTAGTGTGTAAGAAGAATACAATTGTGCGGTAGCTTGAGCATTGTTTGGCATTGCCTTTCTTTGGGACTGCAATGAAAACTGACCTTTTCCAGTCCTGTGGCTACTGCTGAGTTTTCCAAATTTGTTGTTATATTGAGCGCAGCACTTTCATAGCATCATCTCCCAGGATTTCAAGTAGCTCAACTGGAATTCCATCACTTCCACTAGCTTTGTTCATAGTGATGCTTCCTAAGACCCACTTGACTTCACATTCCAGGATGTCTGGCTCTAGGTGAGTGATCATACCATTGTGGTTATCTGGGTCATGAAGATCTTTTTTGTATAGTTCTTCTGTGTGTCCTTGCCACCTTCTTAATATATTCTTTCTCTGTTAGGTCCATACCATTTCTGTTCTTTATTGTGCCCATCTTTGCATGAAATATTCCCTTGGTAGCTCTAATTTTCTTGAAGAGATCTCTAGTCTTTACCATTTATTGTTTTCCTCTATTTCTTTGCACTGATCACTGAGGAAGCCTTTCTTATCTCTCCTTTCTATTCTTTGGAACTCTGCATTCAAATGTGTATACCTTTTCTTTTCTCCTTTGCTTTTCACTTCTCTTCTTTTCTCAGCTATTTGTAAGGCCTCTTCAGACAGCTATTTTGCTTTTTTTGCATTTTTTTTTCCTTGGGGATGGTCTTGCTCCCTGTCTCCTGTACAATGTCAGAACATCGTCCATGGTTTTCTTTAATTAACTATAATCTTTTGATGTTCGGACTACCTGCCCTTTGTTGCAAAACTTCTAAATAACCTGGTTCCTCCCTGTGCCTCCTTGGGGCAGTTCTCTCAGGGTTACTTAAGATGTCGTCTTCTGGGCTTGGAGTTCTAAAAATTCCCACTGAATAAAATATAACTCTCAACTTTAAGTTGTGAGCATTTTTAAGTTGACACTTTTTAAAATACAGTCCTCATCTGGTTCCCTCTACATGAAAATCCATCAGCTAACTTCCCACTGGCCTGTACCATAAACACAAAAGTTCTCCATAGTGTTACAGCAGGCAGGTAGCTGGAAATGAGCAGAAAAAGGGGAGCATGAGCCAGGTGGCAGGACACCATGCATCTTGTAAACAGTGTACATCCATGAGCAGATAAAGTAAAGGAGGAGCCTTCAGACTGATAGGAAACCATACATTTTGAGGCAGACAAGACAAAGAAAGGTAAGAAGAGGCGAGAATCCCCAATGTCCAAATGTAACCTGTTGCTCATTATGTTATCATTACAATAAAATTAGCCTAGAAGCTAAGAAGTACCCATCATGCACTGATGCCATAACAATTCTAATCTATGCTAAATAAGGACAAAAATCCCTCCTCCCCTTGGGAAGGTGGAGGTGGGACGAAAATCAAGGAAGAAGACCCTCCAAACTTCTTCTCTAATGAATATTCCACCCATTCATTTGTATGCCCCTCATAACCAACTTGCCAAAGGAACCCAGCTACTTACTTGTCTGCCAGCTCTCCCTCTGAGAGCATATTCTTACTTAAATAAATCCTCACTTTACTTTCTTGATTTCCCTGTCTCATTTCTGAATGAGGGGTCTGGTCTGAGGGCTCTGGTATCTCCTGAGCACCATCTCTTCTCCCATCTTCCAGCCATACTTTCTTCAGCACAGGGCTCTTCCTGTGATGCTCTTTACTCCTCACACACATTTTGCTCTCTCATCTCTATGATCATGGTAACTATAATTTCCTTAGAGCATTTTTGTCACAGTTCAGTTCCTTTGTTATCTTTAATATCTCAGTTGAAAATGTACATTAATCAGAGTGATTATATGTTTAATCCCCACCCCACACTGTATGTAGTAGGATGGTGTCCATGTCAGCTTACATGTTTATCACCTGTGCCTGGCATTGAGTCTGAAACACAGTGAGAGAAAGTTAAATTCATTATTAAGTAAATAAAGGAATAGTGTTCTTCTAAATCCTATGATCCCAGCAGCATGCTGCTGCTGCTAAGTCGCTTCAGTCGTGTCCGACTCTGTGCGACCCCAGAGATGGCAGCCCACCAGGCTCCCCCATCCCTGGGATTCTCCAGGCAAGAACACTGGAGTGGGTTGCCATTTCCTTCTAAACTTGTCCTTGAGATGTTCCTTTCTGGAATAGTGAGAGGAATAATTGAATAATTGAAGGGGGCCTGAGGCAGTGTCAGGGAAATCAAGCCTGAGGCCACAGCACTTGTTGCCTTATCTCACATTCTCAGGCAGGAATGGAAATTCTTTGGGAATGAAGGCAACAGTGTTGTGAACAGCTGATCTCCTTGGAAGACGATTAATTTTGAGATGTTCCTTTCTGGAATAGTGAGAGGAATAATTGAATAATTGAAGGGGGCCTGAGGCAGTGTCAGGGAAATCAAGCCTGAGGCCACAGCACTTGTTGCCTTATCTCACATTCTCAGGCAGGAATGGAAATTCTTTGGGAATGAAGGCAACAGTGTTGTGAATAGCTGATCTCCTTGGAAGACAATTAATCTCCATGATCACAGAGAACCACAAAAACTCTCCAGGCAAGCAGCTCCCTAAGGTTGTTTTTGCTGTAAAATCCAAACAAAGGATTCTGAAGAGACTTTGCCTTCATAATCTTTAATCCAGAAATAGAGATAAAATGGAAGAATTTCCATTCTTCTCTGTGTCAATTTACTTTCAATTTGTTTAACAAAAGAGTGACAGCTTTTCCTTAGCACTTTTGTTTTCTGTTGCTATACAGATGGAGTTTACAACAGGATGACATATGCATTCCTGTTTACCAGATCCAATGTTTAACATGGACATCATTCCTGATATAACTGGTGACGCATGTGTACCTGGGCGCGGGCTTATCTCTCTCCTGGCAACAAGAAGAAAAGGCAGCAGCCACGCTTCCCAGTACACTTGGGGATGATTGTTTTTACTTTCATCTTACTTTACTCAGTATCTTTTTATGAAGTAGTTACCCTGTTAAGTGATTCTGCAGGTGAGGAATCACACTTGCACAGCCTGCATCACATTGGCTCAGGAAGTACAGTTTCCCTGTGGCATCAATTTTTTCTCAGTTTTGTGTACTATCAGTTTTCCAGTTTTCCAGGCACACAAATCCTCGATTAGGCCAGCATTAAAAGACAGTCAACTCACAAACCACATTCAGTCTGGGTCAGTTGTTTCTGTCTTTCTCATTTGTGTCTCATAAATACTAAACTGGAGNGGCACACAATCCTCGATTAGGCCAGCATTAAAAGACAGTCAACTCACAAACCACATTCAGTCTGGGTCAGCTGTTTCTGTCTTTCTCATTTGTGTCTCATAAATACTAAACTGGAGCAAACCAATGATTTTAAACTCTTAATTTTTCCCATGTGTATTGATATGATTTGAATAACTAAATCAAGAAGAAAGGAGAAGAGAAAGGGAGGAAGGAATTTCTATTGCTTTAAAAATAAAATGTAAGTATTTTCTACCCCAAAACCCCACATCTTTAGGCTCAGCACTTGAGTGAAGTCTGCAGCTGACAGCAGAATGGCAAATCCCCAAATAGGAATAATTAATGACCAGAGAGACCATGAAGCAGAATTCATATTCAATCAGCTGAGCCTGAAACAAAATGACCAAACAAATGGGTAAAAGTAAAAAATAATACTGCCTGCCTTTCCCACAAAAAAAAAAAAAAAAAAAAACCTTTCACCTCTTTATTTGACCCAATTAGACCCTCTAATATGTTTTCCTCCTGGAAATAACTAACAGGCCAACTACTGGGTAGAATAATTGATCAAATATTTTAAGGCCCCTTTAAATCTTAGAGTCAGTTATTTAATGACTTTATGGGAAGAAATCTGCAGAGGGAAAATATCTAGTGGAAAATGAGATAAATGTGAAAGTGGGTGGTAAATCATGAAGTTCTATTTAAGAGGCGTAGAGCAATGGCACCCCACTCCAGTACTCTTGCCTGGAAAATCCCATGGACAGAGGAACCTAGTAGGCTGCACTCCATGGGGTCGCTAAGAGTCGGACAAGACTGAGTGACCTCACTTTCACTTTTCACTTTCATCCGTTGGAGAAGAAAATGGCAACCCACTCCAGTGTTCTTGCCTGGAGAATCCCAGGGACATGGGAGCCTGGTGGGCTGCCGTCTATGGGGTCACACAGAGACGGACACGACTGAAGCGACTTAGCAGCAGCAGCAGCACTATATAGAAAAAATACGCAGACTAAGGATACTTTAAGAAAGAACTTGATGAATTTGTTACTATCAAACAAATCCTTCTCTTTCATCCTGAAAATGGAAATGGAACTCATACCAAGATTAATACTCCAACATTAAATTATTACCAAAATATAATTTCACTAACTCATTTCAAGTAAATATACATGCTCAGTTGTGTCTGACTCTTTGGGACCCCATGGACTGTAGCTCCACGAGGCTCCTCTGTCCATGGGACTTTTCAGGCAACAATATTGGAGTGAGTTGCCACGTTCTACTCCATATAAATTCTCTGGGCAAGAACACTGGAGTAGGTAGCCATTCCCTTCTCCAGGGGATCTTCCTGACCCAGGGATCAATCTCAGGTCTCCTACACTGCATGAAGATTCTTTACCATCTGAGTCAGCAAGGAAGACCCCACCAGGGAAACACTCAAATACTTCCATATACTTACCTCACTGATTACACAGTTCTTAGAGCTAGGNTCTCCAGGGGATCTTCCTGACCCAGGGATCAATCTCAGGTCTCCTACACTGCATGAAGATTCTTTACCATCTGAGTCAGCAAGGAAGCCCCCACCAGGGAAACACTCAAATACTTCCATATACTTACCTCACTGATTACACAGTTCTTAGAGCTAGGGACAATTCCAAATACATGTCCCCTGGTACATGTAATATATTAAACACACTGCTGAATACCTATAGCATCCAAAACTAAAACCCCATTTCTCAAAGATATCATGTTAAAATGAGAACATAATCAATGATTTTGAGAAACAGATAAAGAGTTACTCAAGCAGCACAGTCACTGAACTGACTTGATTCACTGTGTAAGCAAGTCAGACACACCTTTGGAACAGATGGCCTTTTAATCAATGACTTTCCTCCCTCAGTGGTAAACCTAAGATTAAGACATTAGTGTTAGTAATGCCTTCCAATTGTTTGACATCCTAACACATTATAGCCTATAAATCATTCTTACAGAATGAACCCTGCAAGTTTCCTAGAACTTGTGGACAAATAATAGTCATTAATTGTCTCCTGTGTTAGCACATCTTAGCAATCTAAAATGCCGAGCAAATTCCTAAAAGAAATGCAAATAAACAATGGAAGAGAGTGACTATGGTTATAAAATTAGATTCCTCTTCTACAGAAGTGATGAGAAGCAAAGAAAGAAGGAAGGGAAAAAGAAATATTTTAATTAAAATATTTGTTTTCACATGAGAATGCTAGATTACAATGAGAAGCTGGTAAATATTTCATAACCAGCTCTTATCCGTAGCATTTGCTAATTTCCATGCTGTAAATACTCCCACCATAGCCCATTTTATATATCTGAGATTAATTTGCCCAAAAATTTACTGAATAGTAAAAAATAGTTCTCATAAACCAGTACAAACATATTCCAGCATACCACTGCATATGGAGAGCAATTATTTGGGATGTATGACTCTCAGTTTCTTCATAAGTTTTCCAGAAGGGGAATCTGAGGCCTAGAAAATCTGAAGGCTTTTCAAACACACGATAAGCAATATAATCAGATTAGCTTCTACTCTACTGTCTTTATGTTTCATTTTATTCAGGAAGAATTGAGAGAGGTTCAGATTTTTTTTTCTTATATTGAAATAGACCTGTTTTCCAAAGCATTGTACCATTGTTCATTCATTCTAGGAGGAAGGAAAGGTAGAGAGAAGTGGGGAATATTTTGGGGCTGAGTTAATTATCCTAGCAGTTACTAATTCACTGGACTCTTTGCTCTAAATTTGGCCACAATAAATCAATGAAAAAAATTTAACTTTAACCTAGATATTTATCAGCAATGTCATGTCTTCAGAGTTCCTCTGTTCTTCTTACAGTCTTGAACTACAATGCTATCTTTACGATGGAAAAGGCAATATAATTTCTGTGCCCACTCACAGAAATAAGTATTTAAAATTAGTAATGTGAAACATTTTATAATTACTTGAGGAGAGACTGCCCACAAAAACCTTTAGAGTCAGAAAATTTTTTGATTTAAAAACATCTTGAACTGAACAAAGAGATTTTTAATATAGAAATGAGATAAGGCAGATATTGTTTTAATGATGTGATAGATAGATAATCTTTCTCATGATAGATAATCTTTCTGTAACCAGAGAATTGCATTAAAGCACCACAAAAATTATGGATCTCCTCAAAACCTTGGTAGGATGTGTTTGTGCATTCATTTACTAAAAATGGCTTTTGGACTTTAAAGCATCCTTTAAAAGTATCAATTTCTAGCTATTTTAGATAACTCAGAAGATTCTGCTGTCTTTCACCAGTATTCTTATCAAATAAAATAAACTATAAGGAAAAATTTATCTAAGAGGCCAGGAACAGAATAGAATTAAAAGAACTGGCACTAGAAGAGAAGAAAAGAAACAGGAAAGGACCTAGTTTCAGACAAGTGATTATGATTCAGTCTTTGCCTACTCTCTAACATATTTGGCTGTGATTGGTATGTCTATTTGAAAAACAATGCTCATGAAGAATTCACTTTGTATCTTGAGAAGATTAGATGTAGCATCAAGTTTCTGAAGATTGAAATTTAAGTTTCCTAAAGTTGTTATGCAGGGAAGGATTTAATCGATTCTGCAAAAGTCCAGAGGACAAAGCTAGAATTGAAATTAGAAGGTTCCAACAAGGAGCATTAACACAGATGAAGAACAGATCTTTCAGCTAGAGCTGTTGGAAGATAGAATGGCTGGGATGAAGTCATTCATTCCTCTGGAAGGCACAAAGCTATCTCAAAGACATGGTATAGAGGTTGGACTGGATGGTCTCTGAAACATCATCCTATGATTCCATTGAAATAGGACCTTTGACAAGCTATTGGTATTCAAGCATCTAAACTTGTACTATTCAAATCACAGCCCTCAATACATGATAATTGACAATTTTGATAGTTCTCTGAAAAAGAAAATGGTGAATCATCATAGTGAACTAAGACATGATCACAAAACGTAATGAAAAAACATGAGTCTATTTCCACCAATGCCCATGAATAAAGAGTTCATCTTATTTCAAAAATGAATATTTTAGAGGGTGAATAAAATCTGTGTGGGTGGAAAATGCCAAGCATTTCTAGCAGACATGGATGAATGATGAAGAAAACCCTCAATTTGCTAATAAGCAGATAAAGTGGTAGCACAAGCATGTGCACTACCTAAAACAAAACGAGCAATGTAAAAGCTTAGTTGATCAGTCCCTCACCAGAAAATCCTTGGAACTTTCTTTTCAGTTCTCTCAGGAAAAAAAAAAAAGCTCAAAAGTCAAATTTACTNGCATTTCTAGCAGACATGGATGAATGATGAAGAAAACCCTCAATTTGCTAATAAGCAGGTAAAGTGGTAGCACAAGCATGTGCACTACCTAAAACAAAATCAGCAACGTAAAAGCTTAGTTGATCAGTCCCTCACCAGAAACTCCTTGGAACTTTCTTTTCAATTCTCTCAGGAAAAAAAAAAAAAAAAAAAAACTCAAAAGTCAAATTTACTTGTCAAAACATCTTTAAGATGTTGTTTTATTCAACATCATAACTAAAGACTTGCAATGCTAAACATATACCAGTCTCAGGAGAAATGAGCAATACAGTAGAATCTTTAAAGATGAATAAAGGATCAAATAGAGCCTGGGTCTCTCTGCTGCCTCAGCACTGAAGCCAGCACCTAGCCAGTTATGGCTCACCTGTGGGAGGGCTGAGTCTACTCCAGGTCTCCCTCCAGATTATTCCATATCAGGGCATGCATGAAGTATCTTGTTTTTTTTCAAAGTCTTTAAAGAAAAGCACACTGACATAACAGCTCTGTAGGTCAGAATCACTTGTGGGCTTCCTATACACACAGATTTCTGAGCTCCATTACCATAGATTATACTTCAAAAGATCTGGGGAAGAGGCTGAACATATACATTTTTTAAAGGATCTAGAGGCGATTCTGATGCACTTCCAGGATTGAGAAGGAGTGGTTAAGGAGCCAGGTACAGGGAAAGTCTAGTGGTGGGAGGAGGTCAGTAATGACACCAAACAGATGGGAATTCCAACAGCTAATTCCGTCAGAATATAACCCGAGTAGGGTGATATTTCTTAACAATTTATGGGTCATAAATTTTTTTGAGAAGTTGATTTAAAACAACACTATGAATTCTTTTTCCTCACATTTGCAAGAAAGTAATCCACAAAATTATGTAAAAATCTTACAAATGTAAGGAGTTGTATACTAAACAATGTATGGAAAGAGGGAATTACATGTCCGGAAAGAGGGAAAAGCATAGCCACCATAAATATTAACCTCTTACACAGGCTTGTTTTCCCTTCTAAACAAACAGGAGACTATTATGTGTACTTCCTTCCTGCAGACAGAACACGGAACACATGTACACCCGTGGCGGATTCATGTTGATGTATGGCAAAACCAATACAATATTGTAAAGTAAAAAAAAAAAAAAAAAAGTTGGGAAAGTGGGGAGCATGCACTTAGGTAAGACAAACTTGGGTTTAAATTTCAGCTGTAACATATCTAAACTTCTGCACCTTCTCTGAGCCCTAGTGTTCTTTTCTGTAAGTTGGTGTATTAAAACCTCTTTCATTGACTTGTTGAGAGAGCTAAATAAGAAAATATATAGATATTTTGCACCATCCCAAACGAATAATAGGTAACCAATAAATGGAAGTAACATTACCCATTACAAACCTTGCTATGATATGAGCAATCTTCCCTACCCAAAACATATAGAGACTAGAAGCTTCCAACAGGAATATGAGGTTGTGCTTGGATCTTTCAAAGAACTATGGAACCAAAGTGGATTTGGAAAACTAACCAATCCTTCCAGGAATGTAGATAACAATTTCAGCCTACTGTCAACCTATCCCATATAGGAGGCTCTCTGAGCCTGGATATGCATGTGAATGGCCCGGAGATCCTATTAAAATGTAGATTCCAATTGAGTAGCTCTGCAGTGGGGCATGAGAGCCTGAAGCTCTAATAATCTGTTAGTCTGTGGACCACTCTTTCAATGAGGAAAGACTATCTGAAACCTCGAAAATCAAGAATAGGGGAGAGAAGGAGATAATAAGAGAGACTGATTTTTAAATAATAATAACTCTTTAGAAACTTGAGTGCTTTTTCTTATTGTTAGCCTACTCCAATCAACCTGAGTGCCTACCACCCCAAAGACATACAGCATAATTCTGGAGGCCATAACGAGGCCTTGGTTCTAAGATTCACTATAAATGCTAAACTGTGTGACTAAAAAACTATCTGCTGGTGTATTCTGAACCCATTAGATGCAGAAAGATGGTAGACTATTACAGGGTTTTCTGAAATAACCCTAAACACTCTGAAACTATTCAGATCATAGGAAAGCAGACTGGCTCTTCTCAATTCTAAATTCAATGTTTAACTTTTAAATATACACGAAATAATTATGTACAGAGCTACATTTTTAATAAAGTTGTGAATAAATTATGAGTAGAGTCTTCAGGACATGTACTATCATATTTTATTTTGTTTATAGTTTTCTCATTAAGCACTTTCATGATTTTCACTGATTGAAACTATTCTAATTTTACTTTCCACTCCATCTCACTCATTTTCTGTTACTCTTTGTATTTCCTCAGAGACTAAGACCTACAGAAAAAAAAATTTTTTTTGCAATGAAGAAAAAAGGTTAGTAAAATAAGGGACAAAATCATATAAGGACAAGTAGACAA
>SJYX01010419.1:145843-158188 GCA_006410675.1 Oreotragus oreotragus | reverse complement strand
ACTAGACAGACCTTTGTTGGCAAAGTTAACATGTCTGCTTTTTAATATGCTGTCTAGGTTAGTCATAACATTTCTTCCAAGCAGCAAGCATCTTTTAATTCACCATCTGCAATGATTTTGGAGCCCCCCAAAATAAAGTCTCTCACTGTTTCCACTGTTTCCCCATCTATTTGCCTGATAGGGTCAGACACCATGATCTTAGTTTTCTGAATGTTGAGCTTTATGCCAACTTTTTCGCTATCCTCTTTCACTTTCATCAAGAGCCTCTTTAGTTCTTCTTCACTTTCTGCCATAAGGGTGGTGTCATGTGCATATGTGAGGTTATTGATATTTCTCCCAGCTTGTGCTTCATCCAGCCCAGCATTTCTCATGATGTACTCTGCATATAAGTTAAATAAGCAGGGTGACAATATACAGCCTTGATGTACTCCTTTCCCAATTTGGAACCAGTCTATTGTTCCATGTCCAGTTCTAACTGTTGCTTCCTAACCTGCATACAGGATTCTCAAGAGGCACATCAGGTGGACTGGTATTCCCATCTCTTAAAGAATTCTCCAGTTTCTTGTTATCCACACAATCAAAGGCTTTGGTATAGTTAATAAGGCAGAAGTAGATGTTTTTCTGGAACTCTTTTCCTTTTTCAATGATCCAATGGCAATTACTAGACAGCCAGTTTTTACATTTTGTTATTTGGAGGTGGGGGATTTTTGGTGGTGGTTATTAATTGGGTTGGTTTCTTGGGTGGTTTTTTTAGAAACGTGAAACTAGACCCAAAAACATCTTTAGTGAAACAGGCAAATGAAATGTTTTCTCAATATTCTTTTTTTCTGTATCAGAATTATAAGAGCCAGATTCTCTGAAGGTTTAAGTCTCTTCCTGGCTGCAAATCAGACACCTTTGAAAAATACACTCACTCTTTTAAAATACCAGGACACATTAGTCAGAACTGCTTTGTGCCAAATCACCCATTGTGAAAGGGACTAGTCTTCACACTGAAAGTCAGTCCAAGCATCTCTGCCTCTGCCCAGTCTTCCACTAAAATAGTAGTGAGCTTACTATTTTTTCATTTCCTTATATATTTCAGGAGTAAGAGTTTTTAAAGTTTTAACAAAAATTTTTAAATACTGTAACTTTTCCCATTATTAATTAAGACTGCTCTTTATGCTCAGTCATTTTTATGATCCTACATTGCTATGCAAACTGAAAACTGCCTATATATTTAGGTATCATCAGCACAAAAGTGACATCTAATGCTGTGACACTGTGTGAGACCGACTGAGAAAAATGCTTTATCAACTGCAAGTTGTGACTCATAAGTGTGTATTGCAATGAATTTAGTGTATGTGAAGACAATGTTTAATGAATTAGAAAAGAGAAAAGAATACATCATAGTGCATTGTGTTGGGAGGACTTTGACGAGGGGGGTGTGTGTGTGTGTGTGTGTGTGTGAGCATGCATGCTCAGGAATATCATGAAATGTAACTTTTTTTTACTACATACAAATCAAAATGAGTTTCAAAATCATTGATAAAAGAAATGTATACAGAGAGAGGAAAAGGCTCAAGGACAAAGTCCCAGATACTCTAAATATTTGGGTAGTTGAAGGAGCTATAAAGCAAATAGAGAAGAATCAGCCAATGGGAAAAGAGGAGAACTGAGAAACCAAGTCAAAAAGTATTTGTTTTAAGAAGGACGAAATGACCAGCAAGAGCGACTACTAATCCAATTACTACTGTATCAGCAACGTAGGTCCTGACAGTCTCACAGTCACAGAGATAGTAACCTTCAGTGGGGTTGAAGGAGAAAAAACTTAACTGTAATTTATTCAACAGGAAGGAAAGTGAAGACTCTAACACAAAGGTCTTCCAGTAAAATGGCACAGATTGATATCCAAAATGTGTGAGGGGCATGGCACTAATGAAGTGAAAAAACATCAGTACACATGGTATCAATTATGGCATATAAAATGTGTTCAAATGTATCATTATACATATTATTTTTCTTTCCCCTTTTACACAAGAGGTAACAGTACTCATATTTCCAAAACTTTAAGTAATTTTTAATATTTTACATCATAGGTATAATCATTTTCTATGACTAAACAACCCATGACTTATTCCACTAATGAGTTAACTATACATGTCTTTGTAAAAACCCAAGTTCAAGCTTTCATCCTTTCTTCCTTTGTATCTCTGAATTATTTTCCAAGTTGTATTCTCTTCTACAGCCCCCAAAGCATTAGCATTTCAATTCTCCCAGAGGTTGGGAAATTAAAATGGGGGAAGCTTTTTTCAGGCTTCAGAAGCAGGAGAGCAGGCCTCTGACCTGCCTGGACACTGCCTGGATTCCGTGTCTTCCTGCAAGCACAGCAAGTCAGGTAGCACTTTAGATAAGAAGGGAGTGAGTCCTGGAATTCTTAATCTCCTGAAGTTCTGACCAATACCCAAAGTGTAACAAAATCCTATGACTCACCAGGTGAAACAAACAGCCTCTTAAAAAGGTTAAATAAACCCAGAGCTGAAACTTCTGTGTGCTAACTGATGATAATATCAGTTTGAGGTTTGGGATTATAATCAGGAGTCCCTGAAACTGCAATTTGAAGTCTCACCCAGGGGGTGGATGCACTACCTGGGACCCTTTCCCAAGTGGGACTCCAGATTGCGGTTAAGGAAGGGACTTCTCAGCACTGTTTTTAAGTCAGGAGATAAGCCCAATTTGATGATATGTACACTGTTACTTCTCTCTATTGCTTCTTTTCTTTTAATGATTGTATATTGAAATTAAGTCAAAAAGATCTTCTATAAAAAATTGAAATTGTTTATGTGTGTGACAAGTGGTTTCTTCTGTTCTGTTAACGAATCCTTCAAACCTAAAATGGAACTAAAACTTTCAGCACAACACCCAGAAAGTCATAATGTGCAAAATCATGGTCCTTTTCATTTCACAGAGGCTATATAGATAGATTATTTGAGACTATAACTTTTCCATATTTTTTCCTATAGTTTTGACTAGCTACAAAGATCTTTTGTTAGCACACATCAATCAACAAGTGTTGCAACAGCTCTTCTACCTGCCCACCCCCTACTAGCAGATTCCCTCATTCTTACTCCCAGAGCTTCATCTCCATCAGGAGCTCATTAAACCCAATGTTCATGGCAACATAGTCCAGGTGGGCACTGTGATCCCATGTTGGTGTTTGTTGGTTCCAATAAGATCTATAGGTGCTGAAAGTAGAGAACTATAAAAAAGAGGGCACATTAGGTTGAGACACAAGAAACTGCCTTTTTTGTAGGTCAAGAATAGTCAAATGTAGGCAGTTTCATACAGTTCAGCCTCTGCAAAAAAAAAAAAAAAACAAAACTGTTTTTGTTGTAAAAATCTGTGTGTCCTCCATGGCTACATATCAAGTTTCACCTTCATACTAGAAACTAAAAACAGTTTCTCTAATATCAATTTTCACATTTACAGATAACAATTGTACATTTATTTATTTAGCTAATATTTGCTAACTACCTAATCTAAAGGCACAAGATTTGATGCTGAGAATTCATAGTTGAAACTCCAGACATGTTTTCTGACCCTCAGGTTTCACTGTTTAGTTGAAGTTCTGACCAATACCCAAAGTGTAACAAAATCCTATGACTCACCAGGTGAAACAAACAGCCTCTTAAAAAGGTTAAATAAACCCAGAGCTGAAACTTCTGTGTGCTAACTGATGATAATATCAGTTTGAGGTTTGGGATTATAATCAGGAGTCCCTGAAACTGCAATTTGAAGTCTCACCCAGGGGGTGGATGCACTACCTGGGACCCTTTCCCAAGTGGGACTCCAGATTGCGGTTAAGGAAGGGACTTCTCAGCACTGTTTTTAAGTCAGGAGATAAGCCCAATTTGATGATATGTACACTGTTACCTCTCTCTATTGCTTCTTTTCTTTTAATGATTGTATATTGAAATTAAGTCAAAAAGATCTTCTATAAAAAATTGAAATTGTTTATGTGTGTGACAAGTGGTTTCTTCTGTTCTGTTAACGAATCCTTCAAACCTAAAATGGAACTAAAACTTTCAGCACAACACCCAGAAAGTCATAATGTGCAAAATCATGGTCCTTTTCATTTCACAGAGGCTATATAGATAGATTATTTGAGACTATAACTTTTCCATATTTTTTCCTATAGTTTTGACTAGCTACAAAGATCTTTTGTTAGCACACATCAATCAACAAGTGTTGCAACAGCTCTTCTACCTGCCCACCCCCTACTAGCAGATTCCCTCATTCTTACTCCCAGAGCTTCATCTCCATCAGGAGCTCATTAAACCCAATGTTCATGGCAACATAGTCCAGGTGGGCACTGTGATCCCATGTTGGTGTTTGTTGGTTCCAATAAGATCTATAGGTGCTGAAAGTAGAGAACTATAAAAAAGAGGGCACATTAGGTTGAGACACAAGAAACTGCCTTTTTTGTAGGTCAAGAATAGTCAAATGTAGGCAGTTTCATACAGTTCAGCCTCTGCAAAAAAAAAAAAACAAAACTGTTTTTGTTGTAAAAATCTGTGTGTCCTCCATGGCTACATATCAAGTTTCACCTTCATACTAGAAACTAAAAACAGTTTCTCTAATATCAATTTTCACATTTACAGATAACAATTGTACATTTATTTATTTAGCTAATATTTGCTAACTACCTAATCTAAAGGCACAAGATTTGATGCTGAGAATTCATAGTTGAAACTCCAGACATGTTTTCTGACCCTCAGGTTTCACTGTTTAGTAAGAGGCTCAATGTTAGACAATGACACAATTGTTTGTTTCATTAAAACTACAACTAAAAACCATTTTTTTAAAGTATGGAATAGCATAAAGAACCTAAATTAGTCTGGGGGGATAGGGACAATTTCCCTTAGAAAGTGATATTTAAGCTGAGAACAGAAGGTTGAGTGGGAGTTAAGTGAAGTTTTCCATGGAAAGGAAAACAACTTGTGTAAAGATCACAAGTCAGGAAGGCGCTTGGAGCTTTCAAGGACCTCACTGACATAAGGCCAAAAGGACTGGCTTAAAATGATCAAGAAAGAAGAGGTCATAAGCAGATCAAAGACACAGGCATTTCCAATTTCCCCCGTGAGCTGTGAAAGCATTAGGCAGGAGTCAGACACCATTCACTCAGCATTTAAGCATCACAAGCCAGAGGAGGATTGAGGAGGATTTTCTAACTGAGGAGGATTCTCAGCAAACTATATCTAGGACACTAAACCCTGTTGTTGCTGCTGCTGCTAAGTCACTTCAATTGTGTCCGACTCTGTGCGATCCCATAGATGGCAGCCCACGAGGCTTCCCCGTCCCTGGGATTCTCCAGGCAAGAACACTGGAGTGGGTTGCCATTGCCTTCTCCAATGCATGAAAGTGAAAAGTTAAAGTGAAGTTGCTCAGTCGTGTCCAACTCTTCGTGACGCCATGGACGGCAGCCCATCAGGCTCCTCCGCCCATGGGATTTTCCAGGCAAGAGTACTGGAGTGGGTTGCTATTGCCTTCTCTGAAACCCTGTTGCTATCTGTCTGTAAATAAATTTTTATTGGAATGCCAATACCATTTTGTTTATCCCTTCGATGACAGATTGAATAGCTGAGACAGAGATGGAATGGCTGAAAAGCTGGAAATTGTATCTATTATTGGACCTTTACAGAAAAGTTTATTGACTCCTGATGTGGGGAATGAATTGGAGGTGCCAATAATGTAAAAGGAAAGAAGTTAGGAAGCACTGTACTGGCCCAAGCAGGACTGGAACTAGACGGTGGTGGAAGTCATGAACAGCAGTGGGCAGACTTGAGAAAGAACCAACAGGGATCGCTGATGGGCTTGGGGAGGCAGAGGGGCAGCTGGGGGTGGTGGTGTCACTTATGCAATTAGGAAACAAAGAATAAATGGTCTCAAGAGGGCAGATTAGGAACTGTCCCTGAACTTCCAAGACAAACGAGTAATCCATCCGCCTTCCCTGATTGCTCAGTTGGTAAAGAATCTGCCTGCAATGCGGGAGACCTGGGTTCGATCCCTGGATTGGAAAGATACCCTGGAGAAGGGAAAGGCTATCCATTCCAGTATTCTGGTCTGGAGAATTCCAAGGACTGTATAGTCCATTGGGTCGCAAAGAGTCAGACACAAATGAGTGACTTTCACTTCACTTCACATCTGGATGATGGAGTCACTGGTGAATGACAGAGTCACTGGTGAATCTATCATCTGCACCCAACACCATGACTAGAGTATAGCTGTGCTCACAGAACATCAGGTGAAGGAAGGCAGGGCAAACAAATCTTCCCAAACCAATCACTTTCTCATTTTTTGAGTGTCCAGACCCTCTTTTTCCTTTGATAGTCTTTCATTGTTTTACAATGATTGTTTTTGTTTTGTTTGGGGGAGTGGATGCTGAGTAGGAGAGAGACAGTATATGTTTTGTTCTATTTTTCTATCTACCACATTCTTCTCTCTTGCCTTTTTTACTTGGGTTCTCTATTAGCCCCTGCAATTGATGGGAATATCTATTCTGTGAAATCCTCAATATGTGCCCTTCCCTTAAGATCTTTTCTCATATATTTAACCATGCTTATTACTCTCTGGGATCTTTATTATCCTTTACCACACTTTAGTGCCTTCATGTTCAAATAATCAAATAATCTAAAAATCAGCTTTCCCAAGTCTATGTGCAAAACTCCAAGTCCTTCAAGTACTTAATTTCAGTTATCACCATTGTATGTTATACGGAAAAAGCAGAAGCTTTTCATTTTAAATGTTTCAAACTTGTAAGGCAGCAGCATGTTGTGGTGGGAAAAGTATGTTTTTTTGCCTTTATTATCAACTATGTGTCCTGATGTAATGGGGCTATGAACACCTACTTCATAGAGACCGAAGGGAATTAAACATAAAGATTCCATATGGAAAGCACCCCCAAATTATCATCTTTCCCTTCTCCCCTTTCCCTTCCTTCTCTTACTCAGAAAGAATCAGTTCTGCTAGTCCTTTGCCCTTTTTAATAAGGGTAATTTTGTAGTATTAATATGCCTAAACCACAGCCAGAGTGGTATGGAGTTGATACAAAAACAAATGCTAATACTAACCTGGGTGACATAATGTAGGCATGGACAGTGAGCAACAGCAGTGTCCCCTCAGGATAAGGGAGCCCTACCAGAAAAGGATCTGATGGGTATAGACCCCACTCAACACGAAAGCTCCTGAGCTCACAGGAAATATGGCCCATAGATCAATATAAGAATATCTAAGGCAAAAAAATAAATAAAATAAAATAAAAACTGGGAGGCTGGGGAAAGGCAGAGGCATGTTGAAAACTCACTAGGAAATGGGGCTGGAGCTCCATTTTTCCAGGGTGAGCAGCTGCAGCAGCGGGCTGAGGCCAAGGGCTGAAGGGATGGCTGTCTTTGGAGGTTAAGTTTACTGGAAAAGGCGAGAGCACAGGGCTGCTCATGAGCAACCATCAAAGCCAGTTTCCTCTGGTAGGGCAGGCTCTGCATCAGTAACAGGAGACTATGGCTCAGACATGCCCAGAGTCCCATTCAATCCTTAGTCTCCTCCAGACTGTGCCAGCATCCTTCAACATAAATCCAAATATTCAACATAAATCATTTTCTGATTCTTTTCACTTCTGAAGTACAACTTGCTCATCCTAAATTTCACTCTCCCTTAATAAGCCTGAAAAGTTTATATCCTTAAATTTCTTTTTACATTTCTTTTATAAAGCATATAGATCTATCATTTTCACATAGATCTATATTTTTTCAAACTCCAACATGAAATGAAAACTATATATTTTACTAGCACACAGTTTCAATTATCAATCATAATTTGAATTTCAGAGAGCCTTTATCACCCTCCTTTTGGGACTTGTGCTAAAAATGCTACTTAATATTAGTTGACAACAATTTTAGTCTGTTACCTTCAAAATGTCATTGCAATGGGATCCTGAAGAATATATCTATAAACATCATTCTGAAATCCCACACAAGCACTTAGGTTTAAAACCAGGCCCCCATAATAGTTTTTATGTTATTTTTTCAAACATTGTTTTGCACTGCTTTAAAAAATTTTGTGCAGACTTACCAATGTGACATTTTCTCCACAGAAGAAGTCTTGTAGCAAATATAACTAAGATTACTTCTTCCCAAAATTGAAGTTAAATTGTCCAAAATAAGTTAAAAATTAACTTACTAAGCAGTTAATTTTTTTTAAATCAAAACTATCCCTCATATGTATTTACATACACATATACATGGAAAGAGGGCAAAAAAAGACTAATGCCAAAAGCACTACTGTGATTATTTATATTTTTAATTTTCCCAGCTATGTCTGTGTCTTTCTTTTATAAACCAGAAATGGTCCATTTCAGATAGACAAAGGAGATTTTTACTTCCTCTTACTTCTAAAAGAATTTGAGGCAGCTTACACAATTTAACATTATATAAACTGTTGTTGTCCCTGTTTAGTTGCTAAGTCATATCTGACTCTTTTGTGACCTGATACGAAAATAAATAAAAAGACTAAAATCAATCCATTTAAAATGCATGGTATCAATAAATGATATTATTTCTATTTTTCTTTGATATTTGCAATCAGCTTGCAAACAGAAGAATGACTCCCAAGAGAATCCTGGCTGAACTCATGCTAGCTGAGGTTATGACTTCCCCAGGGATTAAAAGTTAATCATTATCTTTTTTATCAGCCACTATACTCCAGTACTCTTGCAATAGCACCCCACTCCAGTACTCTTGCCTGGAAAATCCCATGGACAGAGGAGCCTGGTAGGCTGCAGTCCATGGGGTCTCTGAGAGTTGGACACGACTCAGTGACTTCACTTTCACTTTTCACTTTCATGCATTGGAGAAGGAAATGGCAACCCACTCCAGTGTTCTTGCCTGGAGAATCCCAGGGACGGGGGAGCTTGGTGAGCTGCCGTCTATGGAGTCACACAGAGCCGGACATGACTGAAGCGACTTAGCAGCAGTAGTAGCAGCAGCAGTCATATATACAGCATGAAAGATAATCTAAAAACATAAGTCCAGCATAAACAAGAATTTATAATCCCTTACAGTTTGTCTTGCTGGTTTTATTTTTCTAATATTATATGTATGTATATTTAACCATTCTTATAAATTTTAAGTGTTGGTAATGTGATAGAAGCTTAATAATTTTTAAAATGTGTGTAAAAGAACAAAGAATCTTCTCAATATGCTTACTTTGGGAATGCTTTCTTACAGGTTTGGATTTCTAAACATTTCAAACAGTGGAGATGCAGGGTATTACTAGAAACTGTTAAATCAGTGACCTTTAAAAAATCACAACTCTGAGTTCACATCTTCTGTCATCCCCTCTGGCCTGCTGTTAACCCACAGCCTGCACAGGCAGATATAAGTCCAGTTAGGAATCAACCAGCTTCTATATGAACTCAGGCAAACTGAGAAGAACTGCCCAGCTGAACCTAGCCCAAACTGCTGACCCACAGATTTATGAAGAAAATCAGATGACTGTTTTAAAGCCACTAAGTTTTGAGGGTGGTTTGTTATGTAGGAATAGATAACAAACTAATACAAGAGAGAAGAGTGAGAGGACTGGTTAAGAGAAAGAAGACCGATGTTATTAAAAGATAAACTGAAATATACTAATTTTTTTAGAATTTATTTCAGCAAAATTTGATTCAAATCAGGCAGTATCCAATCTACCAAATAGAAAGGAGCTTCATGAAGCTGTACAAAATGCAAACCTCTACAGGCAGAAGGGAGCACAAAAAGGAAGTTATACAAGGCTAAAAAAAAAAAAAAATCAGGTCGCTTATGGCAAAATTACTTTCCTTCAGTGAATGGCAGAAATCTATCGGGCAGATTACCTACTAGTGCTGACAGGTACTTCCTAATTGACTGGTGAAGATTTCATTTCCCAATTTGCTGTATGACCCAGGGTACTCAAACCAGGGCTCTGAAACAACCTAGAGGGGTGAGAAGGAGGTTCAAGAGGGAGGGTACATATGTATACCTATAGCTGATTCATGTTGATGTTTGGCAGAAATCAACACAATACTGTAAAGCAATTATCCTTCAATTAAAAATTATTTTTTAAAAAGAGAATAAAAAAAAGAGATTCCATTTCTGAGAGACCTGAAACTATAATTAAGTCTGGTTTGGTGATGTGGGGCTCAGCATAAGTGATTCCATATGCTATAAGAAAAGATACCACATACAAAAGAGGAGAAAGCAATGTGACTACAAAAGTAGCTACTAGAGTGATGTGGCCACAAGCCAAGGAATGCTGGCAGCAACCACATGCTGGAACAGAAAAGGAAGGGGCTCACCCCTAGAGCTTCCGGAGGGAGCACCGGCCCTGCCAACACCTTTATTACAGCTCAATAATACTAATCTCAAAATTCTGGCCTCCAAAACTGTAGAGAATAAATTTCTGTTGTTTTAAACCACCAAATTTGTTACATAACCCACAGAAAACTAATACAATTGGTAATGAATGTATATGTGAAACCAGCTGTCTTTATGTGTGATGTCAAAGAAAATATTATCTCCCATTACAGGTAGATCTTTTTTCTTTGAGCAGTAGGTCATTCTTTGAGTACTTTCACACTGGAATACTTCAAACTGGCCAACAAGTAAGAAAGTACAGCATGAAGCATTAAGGAAAGAGTTCATTTCACTAGTAAGTAATAAAAACATTATTTTTATTTAAATTTGTTACATAACCCACAGAAAATTAATACAATCGGTAATGAATGTATATGTGAAACCAGCTGTCTTTATGTGTGATGTCAAATAAAATGTTATCTCCCATTACAGACAGATCTTTTTTCTTTGAGCAGTAGGTCATTCTTTGAGTGTTTTCACACTGGAATACTTCAAACTGGCCAACAAGTAAGAAGTTCAGCATGAAGCATAAAATCTTAAGGAAAGAGTTCATTTCACTAGTAATAAAAACATTATTTTTATTTATAGAATGCAATATAAATTCATATGATTTTTTGACGAAAATTAAACCTAAAATAAATATCGAATGTACAAGGTATGGGTGCTTAAGATTCTAAATCACTATCCCCTACTGCTAGAGGAAATTTCATGAACAATACCGGGATGAGTTATATTCACGTGCATTCACATGACAGGGACAATGGACACTCCTGACAGAGTCTTAGAGAGATGAAGCGTCATCAGTAGGGAGTTCTGTCCACACTGTAGAAGACAGGGTCTACTTCAGAGGATCTAATATTCAGAAACAAAGAATCAAAAAATTTTGTAGGTTCTTACCCAATGTCCATGTGATTTTTTTTTAATTCAGAAAGTATTCTCCACAAAACAAATAAATTATTCTACATCCACAAAATGGAATACTATGCAACCATTAATATGTCTTCCAAATCCCTGTAGGAAATGGTTGAGGAGATGTTTTCTAGTAAAATGCTTTAAAAAAAAGCAACACAAAACTATAATATCTATATACACATATGCATGGAAAGAGGGCAAAAAAAGGAATAATGCCAAAGCACTGCTGTGGTTATTTATGTTTTTCATTTTCCCAACTGTGTGCATGTCTTTCTTTTATAAACCACAAATGGTCAACCTAAGATGGACAGAGATTTTTACTTATTCCTATGTCTAAAAGTATTTGAGGCAGCTTACAGAAATTATGAGGCTTCCTTGGTGGGTCAGACAGTAAAGGATCCGCCTGCAATGCAGGAGACCCAGATTCAATCCCTGGGTTGGGAAGATCCCCAGAGAAAGGAATCTTCTCCACTCCAGTATTATTGTCTGAAGAATTCCATGGACAGAGGAGCCTGGTGGGTTACAGTCCATGGGGACTGTAGAGTCAGACATGACTAAGTGACTAACATTTTCACTTTACACAATTTAACATTACATAAACTGCTGTTGTTTTTGTTTAGTTAAGTAATGCCTGACTCTTCTGCTATTCCATGGACTGCAGGCCACCAGGCTCCTGTGTCCATGGGATTTCCCAGGCATAGTGATTGCCATTTCCTTCTCCAGGGGATCTTGCTAACCCAGGATTGAACCCTCGTCCTCTACATTTGCAGGCAGATTCTTTACCACTGAGCCACCAGGAAAGCCTCTTACATAAACTGCTGCTGCTGCTGCTGCTAAGTCGATTCAGTTGTGTCTGACTCTGTGTGACCCCATAGATGGCAGCCCACCAGGCTCTGCCATCCCTGGGATTCTCCAGGCAAGAACACTGGAGTGGGTTGCCATTTCCTTCTCCAATGCATGAAAGTGAAAAGTGAAAGTGAAGTCACCGAGTCGTGTCCAACTCTCAGCGACCCCATGGACTGCAGCC
>SJYX01010419.1:115134-129776 GCA_006410675.1 Oreotragus oreotragus | reverse complement strand
TATAAATAAAACTATAGATCACATTCTCTAATAACCATACAACAACACTTGTAATTAATAAAATGTTTGAAAAGAGGCTTGTCACCCTGCTTATTTTTAACTTATATATAGAGTACATCACATGAAATAGGGTGGATGAAGCTCAAGCTGGAATCAAGATTGCCAGGAGAAATATCAATAACCTCAGATATGCATATGACAACATCCTAATGACAGAAAGTGAAGATGAACTAAAGAGCCTCTTGCTGAAAGTGAAAGAATAGAGTGAAAAAGCTGGCTTAAAATTCAACATTCAAAAATCGAAGATCATGGCATCCAGTCCCCTTGCCATTTCATGGCAAATAGAAAAAAAAAAAATGGAAACAGTGACAGACTTTATTTTCTTGAGCTCCAAAATTACTGTGGAGGGTGACTGCAGCCATGAAATTAAAAGACACTGCTCCTTGGAAGAAAAGCTATGACAAACCCAGACAGTGTATTAAGAAGCAGAGGCATCGTCTGTGGCTGATTCATGTCAATGTATGGCGAAAACCACCACAATATTGTAAAGTCATTAGCCTCGAATTAAAATAAATAACATTTTTTTTTTAAAGAAAAATAGAAACATCACGTTGCTGACAAAGCTCTGTATAGTCAAAGCTGTGGTTTTTTTCAATAGTCATTCATGGATATGAGAGCTGNATGAAGCTCAAGCTGGAATCAAGATTGCCAGGAGAAATATCAATAACCTCAGATATGCATATGACAACATTCTAATGACAGAAAGTGAAGATGAACTAAAGAGCCTCTTGCTGAAAGTGAAAGAATAGAGTGAAGAAGCTGGCTTAAAATTCAACATTCAAAAATCGAAGATCATGGCATCCAGTCCCCTTGCCACTTCATGGCAAATAGGAAAAAAAAAAAAAATGGAAACAGTGACAGACTTTATTTTCTTGAGCTCCAAAATTACTGTAGAGGGTGACTGCAGCCATGAAATTAAAAGACACTGCTCCTTGGAAGAAAAGCTATGACAAACCTAGACAGTGTATTAAGAAGCAGAGGCATCATCTGTGGCTGATTCATGTCAATGTATGGCAAAAACCACCACAATATTGTAAAGTCATTAGCCTCGAATTAAAATAAATAACAATTTTTTTAAAAAGAAAAACAGAAACATCACTTTGCTGACAAAGCTCTGTATAGTCAAAGCTGTGGTTTTTTTCAATAGTCATTCATGGATATGAGAGCTGGACCATAAAGAAGGTTGAGTGCTAAAGAACTGATGCTTTCAAATTACGGTGGTGGAGAAGACTCTTGAGAGTCCTTTGGACAGCAAGGGTATCAAACCAGTCAATCCTAAAGGAAATCAACTCTGAATATTCATTGAAAAGACCAAGGCTGAAGCTGAAACTCCAATACTTTGGCCACCTGATGCAAAGAGCTGATTCACTGGAAAAGACCCTGCTGGGGAAGATTGAGGGCAGGAAGAAGGGAGGATGCAGAGGATGAAATGGTTGGATGGCATCACAAACTCAATGGAGAAGTTTGTGTAAACTCCAGGAGATAATGAATGACAGAGAAGCCTGGCATGCTGCAGTTGATGGCGTCACAAAGTCGAACAAGACTGAGCAACTGAACAACAACAAATAAAATTAGAAAGTTTAAAACATTTTTCCTAAAAAATTGCACAATTTTTTAAAGAAAAAATTAAAAATAAAATAGCAATAACGAGTTTGCTTTACCAAAACCTTTAGGATTGGTCCCTTTAGGGCTTCCCTGGTAGCTCAGCTGGTAAAGAATCCACCCACAATGCAGGAGACCCCCAGTTCAATTCCTGGGCCAAGAAGTTCCCTGGAGAAGAGATAGGCTACCCACTCCAGTATTTTGGGGCTTCCCTGGTGGCTCAGATGGTAAAAAAATCCTCATGCAATGTGGGAAATCTGGGTTCAATCCTTTGGTTGCCAAGATTCCCTAGAGAAGGGTACAGCTACCCAACTCCAGTATACTGGCCTGGAGAATTCCATGGACAGAGGAGCCTGACAGGCTAAAATCTATGAGGTTGCAAAGAATCCGACAGGACAGAGTGACTTTCACTCAAGATTTAGTGAGTTGGGATTGGTCAAATGTATATGTATTCAGAGATATTATCATTATTTTTTCATATTTACATATTAAAATAAATGGAAAAGCCTATTTTAAAATTTTTTAAGATGGAAATTTTCTTTAAAAATAAGTAAAAGTAAACAAATAAGATGGAAAAACCGTGAATTAAATAAACAAATTCCAAAGCTCCTTTTTTTAAGAAATAATAATGTTGATGAAATAGACTGTGTGTGTTAGTCGTTCAGCTGTGTCTGACTCTTTGCGACCCCATGGATTGGGGCCCACCAGGCTCCTCTGTCCATGGGATTTTTCAGGCAAGAATACTGGAGTAGGTTGCCATTCCCTTCTCAAGGGATGAAACAGACTAACACTTTCCAAATTGGTGTTAAGAAAAAGTCCGTAACTGTGCCAAGAAACTCTTCCTCTACACAAATAAGTTCTTTATTTTTAAGTTCTTTAAAACATTAAATAGGCCAGGAGTTTTCTCTTTTACTTTAAAACTTCTCAGATCTTTTCTTATGTTAATATGTACTTTGAATCCTCAAGGAGGGTATTTACTACAATTTACCAAGCTTATTTGCCCTCTTTTTTAGTATTCTGAGAACAGCTTGCAAAATCCTGTACTAGACAAACTTCTAGCAAAACTACTAATAAAAAAGCAGAAATAATAAATTAGAAAAATAGAAATAATATATAGAGGAAAATGTGCTAAAATGGAATGCTATGCACAGTCACACATTAATTAAAATGGGAGAACACAATAAGAAAACACTACCTTTTCATTTTAACTTTTGTTTTAAATCAGGATGTGATATTAATTAGGATTATAAGATGGATGAAAATGTAAGCACAAAATATTTAGCCTAAATCAAATTTTAAGTGAGGATCTATAACTATAATTCAAATTTTCCTTTCTCCCGCTGAAAAGATAGGCTGTTTGAAGGGAGAAAAAGAAATTTCAAGTGTTTTTCCTTTAAAAGCAAGGATAGGGGCTTTGTTAGGCAAATGTTAAGAATTCTTTGGGCAAACTTGGAGAAGAAAGGGGAATTCACCCATTGGGAATGATCCCTACTTCAGTGAGACACAGAGACGGGAACTTTAAACTGCCAAGTCCAGGAAATGGAAGGGGGCAGAGGTTATTTGCTGATCAGTCACACAAGGGACATAAACATTAAGATTCAGTCCCTTCTCTGCACACTGGAGGACAAGGAGTCAGGCATGCACATCCTGAAAGTAAACCCTTCAATATATCTATTATTTTCTTCCCCAAAGAAACCATCAGCCTACAGAGCACAGCAATGAAAAGTCTCCAGATCCAACTATGAGGGGAGCAGAAAAAAAAAAAAAAAAAAAAAACAGATTTAGATAGTAAAATACTTTTTACTTTACTACAACACTTGAGTGTTTGCCATGCTTAATTTGGCCAGTCTTAGGCAATTGAAGGAAAAGAGCAGATAATAACACAGTGTTAAGAAATGTAATTTTCTTATATGATACAGACCTAAATATACTTACTATTACATTAATAAATATGTTGATCTCCTTAAACGACTTTCTGAAAATAAACCACAACTCTAATTCCAAATCTGACAAAAATTATATAAAATAGAAAAGCCAACTGAAAAAAAATGCACAACCTAAAAGCTGAGAATTCTTGGGGACAATATGAGGACTTAAGCAAGGGATACAGGCTCTCAGTAGCTCTAAGAGACAGCTCTGAAGAGGGAAGCAAGGAGCCAGGATACATAGGAGTTTTTGCAACCAAGACCAGGTAATCGGAACATCAAAAGATTACTGTTAATTAAAGACAATAGACATCTCAAGTTAATGAATTTAACACTTTTCTATGTTATCGTACTTATGCTCAGTCACTTAAGTTGTGTCCTTCTCTTTGCAACCCCATGGACTGTGGGCCGCCTGGCTCCTCTATCGGTGGGGTTTTCCAGATAAAAATACTGGAGTGGGTTGCCATTTCCTTATCCAGGGTATCTTCCCTACACATGGATTGAACTCATGTTCCCTGTGTCTCCTGCCTTGGCAGGTGGATTCTTTACCACTGAGCCACCAGGGAAGAACTTTTTCTATGTATAGGAAGATGCAAGAGTCAGGGTTTATTAAATTATTCCTTTGATACGCATCTTAGCTCTCTAGGGTCAGTATCCTGCTTTTCTCCATCCTGAATCCCCTCAGGTGCACAAGTGAGAAGGAAGGTGACTGCAGTGTCTGACTGTTAGATGGTGGGGCATCCTGTTTCTATCCTGAGTTCTCTTAAGGCTCACTGTTAGGGCAGCTGTAATGTGATGGCTTGAAGGCTGCAATACCGTTTGCGACTGATATGGCAGGCAACATTTTTCATCGACAAAGCCAATCTCCTTTATGAAAAGAGACATTAAAATCTAAGTGAAACATCAGAAAACAGAATATATTAGGACAGTCTGCCCCAGTCAGAGTTTTTTGCAATATCTTTTAAATAAAAAATTATTTCAAGTCAAAACATTTGATAAAACTAATTAAAGGCTAATTAAGGCTTAACATATTCAGTCTGCAAGTATAGAAATATAGTCATTTACATGCTCAAGTAGGCACAGGGACCATCATGCAGTGATACAGAGTCATTCCCTTAAAAGTCAGAGGAAAGAGATACCTAATGGTATTGTTAGATAACAATATACTAGAAATTCTTAACTTTTACTATACACATGTGAATAAATTAAGATATGTAAACTCTGAAAAAGAAAATGCAAACATCATATAAAAATTATATTGTATATTCAGAAAAAAATGAAAGGATCAACTGAACTGTTATTTGAGAGGTAAGCAAAATGGCCAAAAACAAGATACATATACAAAAAATGAACAGTTCTTATACTCCAGCAATAACAACTTAAAATACTACTGAAAGGCAATTCATCCACAGTAGCAATAAAAGCATTGTTTATATAGGAATGACTATAATAAAAGTATATTACCAATATTAATAAACTTAGAATTTTCTGAGAAACAAAAGATATAAATTATTTTCATTTTTCCCAGATTCATTCTTTGACAAATTTTCAGTCAGTATAAAAGGGAATATTTTTGTTACATGATAAAATGATTCTATAGCCAACATCACGGTCAATGGTAAAAAGCTGAAAGCACTTCTTCAAAGATAAGGAATAAGATGCAGATGCCCATTCTTGCCATTTCTATTTAGTATAGTATTAAAAGTCATAATTCAGAGAAGAAAATGAAATAAAAACAATCCAAATTGGAAAGAAGTAAAACTGTCACTGTTTGCATATGACTGATACTACATATAGAAAATCCTAAAAGCATTACCAAAAAACTTAGAACTCATCAGTGAATTCAGTAAAGTTGCAGGATATAGAATTAGAAGTATATATACTTCTAATACTAATACTAATATATATACTAATAATATATATACTGTTTTTAATATATATGCTGCTAAGTCAGTTTAATCGTGTCCGACTCTGTGTGACCCCATAGACGGCAGCTCACCAGGCTCCCATGTCCCTGGGATTCTCCAGGCAAGAACACTGGAGTGGGTTGCCATTTCCTTCTCCAATTCATGAAAGTGAAAAGTGAAAATGAAGTCGCTCAGTCGTGTCTGACTCTTAGCGACCCCATGGACTGCAGCCCACCAGGTTCCTCTGTCCATGGAATTTTCCAGGCAAGAGTACTGGAGTGGGGTGCCATTGCCTTCTCCTATAATATATATAGTTATATATACTATATAGTAATATATATACACTGTATATATTACAGTATATATTATATTATATATAATATTAACAGTATTATATTGTATATAATATTATAATAATAGTATTGTATTATATATAATATAATAATGTATATACCATATATAGAAGTCTATTGCATTTTTATACATTAAGAATGAGCTATCAGAAAGAGAAATTAAGAAAACAATTACATTTACAATTACATAAAAAAGAATAAAATATCTAGGAATAAATCTAGCTGATGAGGTAAAAGACTCATGCTCAGAAAACTAAAAGACTAATGACAGAAACTTAAGACAACACAAACAAGTTGAAAGATATACTGTGTTCATGGATTTGGAGAATTAAAATAAAATGGTCATACTAACCAACACAATCTACAGATTCAATGCAATCCCTGTCTAAATACCTAAGTCATTTTTCACATAACTAGAACAAATAATTCTAAAATTTGTATGGAAATACAAAAGATCCCAAATATCCAAGTAACCTTATGAAATGAAAACAGGCTGAAGGTATTAAACTTCTGATTTCAAACTATAATACAGCGGTATTGTAATCAAGCCATTATGGTACTGGCACAAAAACAGACACATAGATCAATGGAATAGAATAGCCCAGAAACAAATCCACATGTATATGGTCAAAAAAGCAAGCAAGAATGTACAAAGGGGAAAAGATAGTTTCTTCAATAAACAGCACTGGGGAAACTGGAAAGCTGAAAAGAATCAAACCAGATTACTTCCTCACACCATGTACAAAAATAAACTCAAATATGGATTAAAGACTTAAATGTAAGACCTAAAACCATAAAAATCCTAGAAAAAAACATAGGTAGTACACTCTTTGACACTGGTCTTAAAATATTCTTTTTGGATTTTTCTCTTGCGGCAAGGGAAACAAAAGCAAAAATAAACAAATGGAAACACAACAAACTAAAAAACTTCTACACAGTGAAGGAAAGTACCAACAGAATGAAAACTCAGCCTAGTATGTGGGAGAAGATATTTGCCAATTATAAGCCTGATAAAGGACTAATATCCAAAACATACAAAGAACTTACAACTCAATGTCAAAAAAGAACCAATCTGATTTTAAAATGGGCAGAGGATCCAAATAGACACTTTTCAAAGAAGACATACAGATCATCAACAGGCACATTTTTAAAAAAAGCTCAACATCACTAACCAACAAGGAAATACAAATCAAAACCACAAAATACCATCTCACACTTGTCAGAATGTCACCTGATATCTATCTTCAAGGACAACAAATAACAAGTGCTGGTGAGAATGCAAAAAAAAAGGGAGGGGACCCTAATAACTCCTGGTGGGAATGTACATTTACTATGGAAAATAGCATGGAGTTTCCTCAAAAAATTAAAAACTATTTTAATTAAAATTTTATTTAAAAACTAAATTTAAGAACTATGACACAATTTAGTAATTGCCCTTTTTCTGAAGAAAGCAAAAACATTAATTAATTCAAAGAGATATATGCACCCCTATGTAGAATGCAGCATTTTTTATAATAGCCAAGATACAGAAGCAACCTAATTGTCCATCAATAGATAAAGGAGATGTGGTATATATATATACAATTAAATATTAATCAGTCATAAAAAATTAAATTTGCCATTTGTGACAACATGGATGGATTTAAGAGAGTATTATGCTAAGTGAAATAAGTCACAGAAAGACAGATACTTTATGATCTCCCTTATATGTGAAATCTAGGAAACAAAACAACATGAAAACAGACTCATAGATCCAGAGAACAAATGTGGTTGCCAAATGGGAAGGCAGTGGGAGTGGGTGGAGGAAATTGGTAAAGGGGATTAAGAGTATAAACCTCCAATTACTTAATAAATCCTAAAATGGAATATAGAGCATAAGTAATATAACCAATAACATTTTAATAAATTTGTATGAGGATAGATGGTTAATGAACTTATCATAGTGATCATTTCATAATGTACTTAGATGTCAAATCATTATGTAGTATACCTGAAATAATATTGTACATCAACTACATTTCAATTTTAAAAATTTAAGCATAGACAATTAAGTCCTTTACTTAAAACTTATTCGCAATTCTAAGTTTTTGACTGTGTCTATCTTAAACATGGAATGAATTTTTTTCAAATTCTCCCAATACCATGCCAAATGATCCATTCTCCCTGCTATATTTTCCCCTCAACTTTCTAATTAAAATTCTGTACCTTAAGCCTCAAAAATTTTATTTCTCCTTTTCTATATCCCATACTAAAGGCCTTTCTAATGGCCTTGGTATGGGATATAGAAAAAAAATCCAAAAATGTTTTGTATTTTCTTTTGGTTAAAAAATTAAAATTGCCATCCTATTGCCATTCTTAGGGGAATTGTTTATTACAACAAAATGTGAAAAACAAAACTTTTAAAATAATTTTGGTCACAGTCTCTAAGTAAACAAAACCTCTAATGGAATAACCCATATCACATTTCTGTTATCCTGACACAAATACACAATTAATCCTCTGTTTTAGTACTATTACTGTTTCTTTTAATAAACACTAGCCAAAGTTTTAATTTTTTCCCCAAACCTCAAAATATAGATGATTAATTTTACAGTCTGTGATTTTTAGCACAATTACCCCTCACTGAATACTTCCTGTCACCATATGCCTCTGTTAAGGCCAAATAGAACATTTCTTGGCTTGCTTCCTTTCTGCAATCTGTTGTCTGGCATTTTTCTCACCACCTCCTGGCCTTCTGTATTTTTGGAGAGCTGCTCCAATCTGATCGAGTCTCAGCTCTTCCCACTCATGTGTTCCTGGTTTTTCCAATGGATCTTGAATGTCAATCAATGGGCTAAGTTCTCATTCACATAAAATGTGTTTGCCTTGCTGCCAGCTGATGATACTTGTGTTTTAAGCCAACATATTTATTACTTCCTGTATCTATTATTCTAAACAACTGTTGCATCTGTATCTTCTGTCTTAAAGGTGTAGAGAACAAGAAACTTAGTTCCCCTCAGAATTTTATTTCAACAGTGAATATAACAACATGTGTGTATGCTAAGTTGCTTCAGTCATGTCCGACTCATTGCAAACCTGTGGACTGTAGCCTATCAGGCTCCTCTGTCCATGGGATTTTTCTGGCAAGAATAATGGACTGGTTTTGCCATGCCCTCCTCTGGGGGATCGTCCCAACCCAGGGATCAAACCCAAGTCTTATGTCTCCTGCATAAGAATAGGTGAGTTCTTTACCACTAGCACCACCTGGGAAGCCCAAGTGTAACAGTATCATGAATTTGATCCTTAAAGTCCTTCATAACTTACATTCAGTGAAATACCTTATACAGAACCATGGGGGGAAATATCACACTTTGTTAATACTGAGTAGAAAATAATTTATGGGCCTGACTTGACTTTTCTCATCCACCATAAATTACTTATTAAGTGTCCACCATGTTCCAGGCATCATTCCAGGGGCTGAAGAATCAACATATTAAAGTTATTATTAAAGAGACAACACATTAAAGTTATAACAGAAGTTACAGAACTTACAGCCCTAGACACTTTTGGATGAGTTAAATGGTGACGTTTCTCCCTTAAACTGACATTATCTACTTATTTTAGTGCTCTTTTCTACATAGATTTTTCTGGAATAAAATCTAGGAGGTTCTATATTTAATGTACTTGTTGCCATTGAAAAACACAAAGCCAGTGATGAAAAACTCCAATTGCCAACAAATATTTTTTTATGACTGAATAAGTGAATGGCTCCCAGCTCTACTGTTCATAGTTTTGCAACTCTAAAGCTAATTAGTCCCTCTGAGCTTGTTTTCTTACCTCTAAAATAAAATTCGCACCTCAATAGATTACTGTGTTAAAGAAGGTAATAATTCACATCAAGTCCCAGCCCATAAATGTTGCTCAGTAATATAGTTCTATATATACCTATCCCTGGTGGCTCAGATGGTAAAGCACCTGGCTACAGTGTGAGATCTCCTGGAGAAGGAAATGCAACCCACTCCAGTATTCTTGCCTGGAAAATCCCATGGACAGAGGAACCTGGTAGGCTACAGTCCATGGGATCACAACTTCACTTTCTTTTCTTTCATATATACCTATAGCTGATTCATGTTGATATATAGCAGAAACCAACACAATATTGTAAAGCAATTATCCTCCAATTAAAAATAAATTNACCCACTCCAGTATTCTTGCCTGGAAAATCCCATGGACAGAGGAACCTGGTAGGCTACAGTCCATGGGATCACAACTTCACTTTCTTTTCTTTCATATATACCTATAGCTGATTCATGTTGATATATAGCAGAAACCAACACAATATTGTAAAGCAATTATCCTCCAATTAAAAATAAATTTTAAAAATAAGAAAAAATAATATAGCTGTCTCTAAATCAAATGTCATTCAATAATATCAAGAGAACCATATTTCACTGAGTCCAAACATTTTCCTATGGCTACATATGCCTTTTAGGAAATTCACTCATTTTTTAAAAAGTTCAAATTAAACAGAATGGACAGTTTCCAATTTCCATAATCATCAACACCACAACTGCCACTCAGCCTGTACCAGCTATCCCATTCCATATTATCTTCAAGTCTAAGAAAATGCCCTATCTTTCTGCCTCTTGAATTCAGTGGTCAATTTACACCTTTTATAAGAAACCTACCAGCTTTCCAAATAAAATCCAATCCCTATCCTGAAACATTACAGTGAAGAAAGTATCATCCAATAAGGTCAAAGGAAACTGGACAGCAGAGTTTCAGCTCTTTTTTTCTGAACTCCCATTCACTTTGACTCACTCAGACTTTTTTAAAAAGTCAGACTTTGTTAATAGTGAACAGAAAACGATTGACAGTTCTGAATTTTCTTGTCTACCATAAATTATTTATTAAGTGTCCACTGTGCATCAAGCACGGTTCTGGGTGCTGAGGATACAGTGCTGGAAAAGACAGACAAAATGCCTACCTCTGCAAGCAGAAGGCCTAACATGATATGTGACTGCAAAACAGGGTGATGAGCAGGCAGCTGTGGGTTTGCTAGAGTCTACATGGCCAATCTAAGACAGACCTTGGGAACTGGGGGAATCTTACCTACTCTGAAATCTAAAGAGTAAGAAGAAGCTAGTCAGACAAAGATAGGAAGAATAGACTGTGAAGAGGGAAATAGCATGTGCAAAGCCTGGAACTGGAGTGTTTGGGGGCTGAGAAGATAAAGTTATATGGAAGGGCTTAAACTGCCTATTGCATTTTCTTCCCTTGCTGGTTTCCAATCTGTTACCCCAAAGCCTCTAACTTCCCATGTGTGAGTGCTTCACCATGCCATGAGCTGTGCTAATGAGAACTGGAAAAAGTATTCTGTGTCTTCACGTGGAAGCGAGCATGAGGAGAGCAAGCTCCCGGAACCAGGCCTGTGATGGCAGCTGGACTGCAGACAGCTGCCAGGGGAGGAAAGTGGAGGGAGGCAGGCAGAGTCAGGATAAGGCTTGGTTACACCTTCCGTGGATACACTTCTCCCTCCATCACTCAGCATGGAAGATCAGGCTGAGTTGTACTAAAAAGGCCAGAGTTTCCCTGCACTGAACCAGAAGGCACTGGCTTGGTCTCAATTAAAGTTATAGCTGAGCTAACACAGGAGTATGGATGGTGGCCAAACTAGAAGGAAATACAGATGAGAATGTGCTCACCTGGACCAGCAACTAAGTCTCCAGCCAAATTCATATTCTCTCTATGTTATATTTACTGTTTAAATCTAGTGGATCTAGATCCTAAAAAAAAAAAAAAAAACACTAAACTACACACTCAACCAAAGAGCCTGTCTTCTTTGAAGGCTTATATATAATAGCATGGTGAAGTTTATCTAGTCTTCCCTGATAGCTCAGTTGGTAAAGAATCTGGCTGCAATGCAGGAGACCCTGGTTCAATTCCTGGGTGGGAAAGATCTGCTGGAGAAGGGATAGGCTACCCACTGCTATTCACTCCAGTATTCTTGGGCTTCCCTTGTAGCTCAGCTGGTAAACAATCCACCTGCAATGCAGGAGACCTGGGTTCGATCCCCGGGTTGGGAAGATCACCTGGAGATAGGAAGAGCTACCCACTCCAGTATTCTGGCCTGGAGAATTTCATGGACTATATAGTCTATGGGGTTGCAAAGAGTTGGACACCACTGAGCAACTCTCACTTTCATTTTCACTTTTTAATGAAATTTAGCTCATTTCTCCCATTTTACTTACCAGACAAAGGACTTATTCATGACAATTTTGATCTATACAACATTATTATCTATAAAACTGAAATTATGCACTTTAAAGTTATGAAATAATTAGGTGATGCTTGGGGACCAGAAGGCTTCCCTGGAGGCTCAGATGGTAAAGAATCTGCAGTGCAATGCAGAAGACCTGGGTTCAATCACTTCACTGGGAAGATCCCCTGGAGGAAGACATGGCGACACACTACAGTATTCTTCCCTGGAGAATCCCCATGGACAGAGGAGCCTGGTGGGCTACAGTCCATGGGGTCACAAAGAGGTGGACATGACTGAGCAAGTAAACGCAGCACAGGGCAGGGGACCAGAGACAGACATAGAATATATATGTTCACCCAAAAGTTTGTNATGGCGACACACTACAGTATTCTTCCCTGGAGAATCCCCATGGACAGAGGAGCCTGGTGGGCTACAGTCCATGGGGTCACAAAGAGGTGGACATGACTGAGCAAGTAAACGCAGCACAGGGCAGGGGACCAGAGACAGACATAGAATATATATGTTCACCCAAAAGTTTGTACTTCTGAAAATTTAAGTATTATTATTGTTAATTACCTCAAAACATACCTTCAAGGAAAATAACACTGAGAAAATATTAAAGACTGTGGTGACAGCTACCCTAAATAATGATGCTTTCATTTTGCTATATTTAATTCAGGTGGTAAAATAATTTATTAAAATTACCTTCCAGGTAGCAGGGTAGTTTTAAAAGACAACTCAAGTCAGTGATGGACAGGGAGGCCTGGCATGCTGCGGTTCACAGGGTCACAAAGCGTTGGACACAACTAAGTGACTGAACTGAACTGAACAAGTCAGTTCTTACATAATCATTCCCTAGAGAACAACTTGGAGAAGGCAATGGCACCCCACTCCAGGACTCTTGCCTGGAAAATCCCATGGATGGAAGAGCCTGGTAGGCTGCAGTCCATAAGGTCGCTAAGAGTTGGACATGACTGAGCAACTTCACTTTCACTTTTCACTTTGATGCATTGGAGAAGGAAATGGCAACCCACTCCAGTATTCTTGCCTGGAGAATCCCAGGGACGGGACAGCCTGGTGGGCTGCCGTCTATGGGGTCGCACAGTCAGACATGACTGAAGCGACAGCAGCAGCAGCAGCAGCAGCAGAGAACAACTTATACAATCCTATCTGTTACCCCCACATCAGAAGAAGCAGATTAGCTCACGACCACAGAAACCTGTTAAAAACTTTCTGCAAAGGTTTTCCCAGTCAGGAAGTCAATGATGTAGAAAAACTTTCAGGTTTGGCACTATTAACTTTTTCACTGATTTTAGCTGATAAAGATTTGTGATCAGTAGGGTAACAAAGATTCTAGACCAATGTTTCCTTCAAACATATTAATTTGGAGTTAACTTATAACACAGAGGTAATAACCAGAAAACTCATCTTAGTGTTAATATTGCTACAAAAATTTGCTTCCTGCCCTTCCAATCTGGCACTTACTCTTTGCAACCCCATGGACTGAAGATTGGGGAGTTAAACAAAAGGATTTGTATTTTGTATTGATATGTTCTAGCAACTCTAAGTAAAAGGATATGTTCTAGCAACTCTAAGTAAAAGCTTTTGTAAAAGGAGAGGAGAAAAAGACCATATAGTAGTTACTTGACTTTTTGACAAGACACAGTATTATGTGATAACCTTGGAGAAGGGCAAAAATACTCTTTTGGTTTTCCTCCTACCTGATTCATGTTCCATTCCTTCACAACTTCTTATATTGTATCTTCTTGATTTTTCTGACCTCTAAATGTGAGGGTCCCAGATAGAATACACAGAAGAACTATACAAAAAAGACCTTCACGATCCAGATAATCACTATGGTATGATCACTCACCTAGAGCCAGACATCCTGGAAGGCAAAGTCAAGTGGGCCTTGGAAGCATCACTACAAACAAAGCTAGTGGAGTGATGGAATTCCAGTTGAGCTATTTCAAATCCTAAAAGATGATGCTGTCAAAGTGCTGCACTCAATATGCCAGCAAATTTGGAAAACTCAGCAGTGGCCATAGGACTGGAAAGGGTCAGTTTTCATTCCAATCCCTAAAAAGGGCAATGCCAAAGAATGCTCAAACTACTACACAATTGCACTCATCTCACATGCTAGTAAAGTAATGCTCATAATACTCCAAGCCAGGCTTCAACAATACATGAACCATGAACTTCCAGATGTTCAAGCTGGATTTAGAAAAGGCAGAGGAACCAGAGATCAAATTGCCAACATCCGCTGGATCATCAAAAAAACAAGAGAGTTCCAGAAAAACATCTATTTCTGCTTTATTGACTATGCCAAAGCCTTTGACTATGTGGATCACCACAAACTGTGGAAAATTCTTAAAAAGATGGGAATACCAGACCACCTGACCTGCCTCTTGAGAAATCTGTATGCAGGTCAGGAAGCAACATTAGAACTGCACATGGAACAACAAACTGGTTCCAAATTGGGAAAGGAGTACCTCAAGGCTGTATATTGTCACCCTGCTTATTTAACTTATACACAGAGTACATCATAAGAAAT
>SJYX01010419.1:66167-109066 GCA_006410675.1 Oreotragus oreotragus | reverse complement strand
TTCTGCTTTATTGACTATGCCAAAGCCTTTGACTGTGTGGATCACAATAAACTGTGGAAAATTCTGAAAGAGATGGGAATACCAGACCACCTAACCTGCTTCTTGGGAAATCTGTATGCAGGTCAGGAAGCAACAGTTAGAACTGGACATGGAACAACAGACTGGTTCCAAATAGGAAAAGGAGTATGTCAAGGCTGTATATTGTCTCCCTGCTTATTTAACTTACCATATATATATATATGTACATATACATACATATACACACACACATACATATGTATGTATATATGGCCACCCAGGTTATTTTTGCCAAAATTTCTTTGGATAAACTGTACAAACCAATTTGGATTTTTATCAAACTACTGTAATGATGGATCCAGGCAGCCTTCAAAGGAACACTTTTCAGCTTTTTAACACACATACAATTTATTCAGAAAAAAATATTCCTACCTTCCTGACTGCATTACTGTTATTTTTCTTACATAAAAGCTATTCTTAGAAGCCTAACAAATTTTGCTTTTCAAATAAGAATGTCTGGCTTTAGGTTGTATACAGCTACACTTATTATTTAAGTTCACCCTTCTTTAAGGCAGGTCATCCTATTCATTACAAGACTCTTTAAAATTTATAACTTTGATTTTATTTATAATAAAAAAAACTTTCTTTGGAATAAAATATATATTATCCAAAAAGGCAGAACTATTTTCAAAATATGTTCATCTGGCCAATTTGATACATAAAGCCTCTTTAAGTAATAATTCCTTAAGTCATTTTATTAAGACCAATGAAAGCTTAAAATAAAAATTATATACTTTTAAAAATTCTAAATCCTTCATTGATTTTATTTTGCTATTCTATTCTAGGAAAAGTAAACAAATCTTTCAAGAAATAATAAAGCTAAGACTTTTTTTCCCAGTAAGCTATAAGCAAGTTCAGCAAATGTTTCAAACTGAGCATTCTTCTTACCCATATTAGAAACAGTGTTCTCCAAGTGCTATTAATAATTTAACTTAGAATCATAAATATGCATGAATGGAAGATCACTTGCCCTATCCCAATTCTCAGAAAGACCTTGGACTAAACTTTTCAGAAAAATAAATGTTTAGTATCTCTAGGCATGTCTATTCCAGATGCTGTAAGGAATATGAATACTTTAGTGGCAGCTTCCTGGACTCTGGGCTGCACTGGTTGCCGCTCCTCTGTGTTCCCACGGCAGTATCCCATAATATGCATTATGTGCCATAATTATCTATTAACAAGTCAGTTTCCCACAGAAAAGTTTCCAAGCCATTTTAGTCATCCCTGCTTTTTCATTTGAGAAAACAAGCTCAGAAAGTTTAAGTAACTGGCTTAAAGTCTCAAAAGTAGTAAGTGATAAAGCCAGGATTCAATTAAGAAACATCTGATTACAAAGTCCCTCAGACTCTTCATTATATGTTATATGTCACTTAAATTTCAATTAAAAGAGAGAGAGATTGAGAGATAGAGAGCCTGCTGAGAAGTTTGAGTCTGACCAGAGTACAGGCAGATCACTGGAGGGTTTTGAGCAGAGGAGCTGTTAAGATCTATGTTTGGCAGAAAACACTCTTCAACAGTGGGGAGAATGGGGAAGGAGGACATGCTGATTGGAGGCTGATAAGCCAACATGGAGCCTGGGGCATTAACCAAGCTAGAGATAGAGGAGCAGGCCCCAGAACTTCTCCTTGATGTAGCAATTCAAATACAGCACTTTCCAATTTTTTTATCTTTTCATGTTTTCAGTGTGAAGAAAAATACTTGCCCTGCTTGCCTCATGGGCTATTGTTACGGCTAAGAAAGCACACAGTGGCAGAGCTGACTGCATGACGTGGGTATGCAGCACATGGGAGCACAGACTTGGGGGTAAGAAAGTCTGGGTGCCAACACCATCTTCTTTACTTTCTCTGTGAAACTTTGGGCAAGTTATGTCACCTCTCTGTGCCTCAGTTTCCTAATATGTGAAATAAAGGTAATACTGGTGCCTAATTCACAGTTTGTTGAGAGGATTTAATGAAATAATGTCTGTTTTATTTATGGCCTTATTTCTAGCATCTATAATTGTGCCTGGTATTTAGTAAGTGCTCATTAATGTTAAAATTAATTTGAAAATTATAAAGGGCTATGTAATTGTAATGAGTTCCTCTTCTTTTACAAGATAATTTTGGCTATCTGAGAGCTTCCCAGATGGCTCAGTGGTAAAGAATCTGCCTGTCAGTTCAGAAGGCACAGGCGAGATCCACTGATCAGGAATAGCCCCTGGAGGAAGAAATGGAAACCCATTCCAGTATTCTTACCCGGAGAATCCCATGGACAGAAGAGCCTGGCAGGCTACAGTCCATAGGGTCACAAAGAGTTGGACACAACTGAATCACTGAGCACTCATATGTAATTGTGAGGAGTCACTGTAACTATAAAATGTATTTAATGTCTCCAATTTCCCCCACTAACACTATACTAAAAAAAAAAAAAAACAAAAACTACAATCTTTGTTAATAGCACATCTATTCTGTTAAACATAAAAAGGAAGTTTACATCCTTCTCTTTTGTTTCTTTCTTAACTTTTCCATTATGTGCTCTATTCTTTCAAACAAAACCCCATCTGTTGACTGTATTTGTAAACCCTCAGTTTCAGGCTGGCTCAGACCCAAATGCCCTCCAGCATCACCTACACCTGCTGTGCTCGTGGACAGATATTGTTTCACCAGAACAGCTGTCCCTTGGGTGAGACATACTAGCTCAGATGATGGCAGCCGCTTGCTGTGCCAAAAGTTGTGAATGAGCACAAAAAAGATGGTTCCATCGTAGACAGAAAATACTTTCATATTTGAAGAGAGGGATTCATTCTCATGGAGGAATTTAGACACTCAGATCCTACTGTTCTGCACACTTGCTTTCTCCACTCCTTCCGGTAAAGAAAGGTTTTCTCCTCCAGTCATCACCAACAGGTGTAGTGCTTCATCCAGCAAGGCCAGAATCCACTGAACAACTCAAAAGACACTAAGAAGAGCAAACTCTTCACTATGAATACAATTATTGAAAAAATCATTTGATCATATAAACAAAATGTGTTTGCTATGTACTCTATACCCTGACAGGCCCTACCCATGATAAAGTGGCTTCAAGCACACAAGGTTTCCACTGTGTACCATAAAGAATTAGAATTCAAGTGGCCATACCTAAAAAAGAGGAGAACACTGGTGTCCAACTTCATTCAAAAGAGACTAAGGAGGCCACTGTTGGCCAATCATTTAGCAATTTCTGTGGTATTGACTGGCCAATTGTATGGAATGTCAAATGGATTCTACTAGAGGGTTGACTGTGAACTCCAGAATGAGATAAACAATGAAACAAGGGGTCACAGGAAGCTGAGAGGGAAAAGTAGCAAGGAGTTAGGAGGAAGGGAGAGAGGGAAAGGAGGAAAGGGAGGGAGGAAGTGGGAAAGGAGAGGAAGATGGGAAAGATGGAGGAAAAGAAGCAGAGTTGGCAAAGTCATTTTTTAAATAAACAAGCACTGGCAGTGCCTCTCTTATGTGGCTAAAAAAGCTCCCTTTCTAATAACAGTTGTTTTAATTTATTTTCACAGAAGACAAAAAAAGGGGGGGGGGTTAATATTTCCTCCAGTGAAGAAGGCCAATTCTCAGAAACAATGAGTTAGATTTTTATCTTAAGTGATAGTGTTGTCAAGATCCTGTACAATAATACTGAAATAATCACTTCCCTATATCTTTCACGTCTGAAAGACTATAATGGCTTCCATTCACACACTTTTTGGTCCTGGATTCATCTCCCTATGCAGTCAGGAAATTACCTTTGACATCCCCTAAACCAGACTTCCTGCTGAACTGTTGTTCTTCAGCCTCAAATCCAGTAGCACCCACAGAAAGAGAATGCCAACACACACATACGCACACACACACATATACACACATACAATGTACCTAAGAGGCAAGGTAGCACCATGAATGAAAAAAAATTTAGAGCAAGATTTTCTCATTCTCTAAATTAATTCCCGGTTAATTTTGTGTATTAGTTGCTCAGTCTTGTCCAACTCTTTGCAGTCCCATGGACAGTAGCCCACCAGGCTCTTCTGTCCATGGAATTTTCCAGTCAAGAATACTGAAGTGGGCTGCCATTTCCTATTCCAGAGGATCTTCCCAACCTGGGTATCAAACCATTGCAAGTAAATGGTTTACTATCTGAGCTACTAGGGAAGCCCAGGTTTTTAGTTAAGCCTTTTGAATATCTGCTAATAAATTATTCCACACTTCATCTAGGGAAGGAATAAATGTGAAAACGAATTTGATTCACTTCCTTTAGTCATCTTTTCTTTTTTTTTCAATAGCTACAAACTTATAAAACTTCTGCCTCTTAAATAAAATAGTACTGAGATTCTATTTCAGAACTTTTGGGGATGACAAAAATCCATCCAAATGTATACTAAAAAATTAATTCCATTAATAGCTGGGTCTTTGGCAGCTGACAGAGTTACTGGTCTCTTTAATTAACTCCCCAGAGAGGGTGTGAGTTCTTTGGGCACAACTGTGACTAGGACCATTAATAATCAGCCTGCATCAAAAAGGAATCAGTTCAAAGCTCTTAGCTTCAATGATCATTTTTTTGATCAAATTGTCCTTCTCAGTAGATCATTCATACAGTTCAAGACTGATCTACTAAGATCCCTGATTTTTTAAATTAATTAATTTTAAAAAGCCTTGTATGGTTGATAGATACAGAGGTGACCAGTACACAATCCTGAGATTATATACATTCCATTAATATTGCTTCTGCAATGAATTTACAGGACTCAGCAATATGAAGATTATTAGGTGAGCATAAAATCTAAATAAACTATAGTGTAAAACAATAAAGACTAGTCCATTCATGTTTACTGCAGGATGAGGTTATCATAGTATTTCAAAGTTTCTTAGAAAAGGAACACATTTGAGTCAGTTCTGATGGGGTGGATGAACCTAGAAGCTATTATACAGAGTGAAGTGAGTCAGAAAGAGAAAGATAAATATCGTATTTTTAATATTGCTTCTGCAATGAATTTACAGGACTCAGCAATATGAAGATTATTAGGTGAGCATAAAATCTAAATAAACTATAGTGTAAAACAATAAAGACTAGTCCATTCATGTTTACTGCAGGATGAGGTTATCATAGTATTTCAAAGTTTCTTAGAAAAGGAACACATTTGAGTCAGTTCTGATGGGGTGGATGAACCTAGAAGCTATTATACAGAGTGAAGTGAGTCAGAAAGAGAAAGATAAATATCGTATTTTAACGCATATATATGGAATCTAGAAAAATGGTACTGAAGAATTTATTTACAGGGCAGCAATGGAGAAACAGACATACAGAATAGACTTATGGATATGGGGAGAGGGGAGGAAAGAGTGAGATGTGTGGAAAAAGTAACATGGAATCTTGCATTACCATTTGTAAAATATAGCCAACGGGAATTTGTTGTATGGCTCAGGAAACTCAAATAGAGGCTCTGTATCAATCTAGAGGGGTGGGATGGGGTGGGAGATGGGAGGGAGGTTCAAAAGGGAGGGGATACATGTATACCTATGGCTGATTCATGTTGAGGTTTGACAGAAAACAACAAAATTCTATAAAGCAATTATCCTTGAATAAAAAAAAAATTTTTTTTAAAGAAGTAATAACCCCCCCAAAAAAAACTTCTTAGAAAAGCTTCTATTTTTTTATATTTTCTTTAATCAATATTTCATTTGTACTTTGAAGGACTTAAAGCCAAAGAGAATCATCAAATTAAGTCCATTATTTAATATTAGTCTCTCTTACAAATGGCATCAATTCACTGAAACTGACTGTGGGTTAGAAGATTCTAACCAGCCTCACTCACATTACTTTCCTAGCTGCTCTCTCTACACTTCTTCCACCAACTGCTCCTGAACCACCACCCACTCCACAATGAGACTGCCTATGCACTCAGCAGCTCAGCTGCTGTAGGAAAAGTTGTGACAAAACAAATGTAAGAAAATACATTTCTGCTCTGTGACTTCAGCAGTTGGAAGCAAAGACTTGAGGTGGGTTTCTTTTTTAAAAAAATGTATTGCTATATAGTTGATTTACAATGCTGCATCAATTTCAGGTGTACAGTAAAGTGATTCAGTTATACATACATATATATTTTTTTAATACTCTGCCACTGTAGATTATTATAACATATTTAGTAGACTTCCTTAGTTATCTATGTTACATACAGCAGTGAAGTGAAGTCACTCAGTTGCTCTTTGCGACCCCATGGACTGTGGCCCACCAGGCTCCTCTGTCCATGCAATTTTCCAGGCAAGAGTACTGGAGTGGGTTGCCATATGTATATTTCAATCCCAAACTTCTAATTTATCCTACTCCTATGTAACCATAAGTTTATTTTCTATGTACTTGAGTCTATTTCTATTTTGTAAATAATTTCATCAATATTCTTTCTAGAGTCCACATATAGGCCATATCATATGATATGTCTTTCCCTAACTTACTTCACTTATTATTATAATCTGTAGGTCCATCAATGTTGCTGTAAATGGCATTATTTGACTGTTTTTATGGCTGAGTAATACTTCCTTGTATTTGTACACCACATCTTTTTATCCATTCAGTGCTGCAATTAACACTGTGGTGCAGGTATATTTTTTAATTACAGTTATCTCTGATTATGTGCCCAAGAGTGGAATTGCAGAGTCAAGGAGGCAAGAAAATACAATGGAGAAAGACAGTCTCTTCAATAAGTGGGCTTCCCTGGAGGCTCAGACAGCAAAGAATCAGCCTGCTGCAGGAGACCCAAGTTCAGTCCCAGGGTTGGGAAGATCGCCTGGAGAAGGAAACGGCTACCCACTGCAGTATGCTTGCCTGAATATAAATGGTGCTGAGAAAACTGGACAGCTACGTGTGCAAGAATGAAATGAGAACACTTTCTAACACCATGTTGTCATTGTTCAGTCACTAAATCATGTCCAACTCTTTCTGACCCCATGGACTGCAGCATGCCAGGCTTTCTTGTCCTTCACTATCTCCCCGAGTTTGCTCAAACTCATGTCCATTGAGTCGGTGAAGTGAAGTGAAGTCACTCAGTCATGTCCAACTCTTTGCAATGGCATGGACTGTAGCCTACCAGGCTCCTCCGTCCATGGGATTTTCCAGGCAAGAATACTGGAGTGGGTTGCCATTTTCTTCTCTAGGAGATGTTCCCGACCCAGGAATTGAACCCAGGTCTCCCGCATTGTAGGCAGATGCTTTACTGTCTGAGCTACCAGGGAAGTCGGTGATGCCATCCAAGCATCTCATTGTCTGTTCCCTGCCTTCTTCTCCTGTCCTCAATCTCTCCCAGCATCAGGGTCTTTTCCAGTGACTCAGCTCTTCCCATCAGGTGGTCAAAGTACTGGAGCTTCAGCTTCAGCATCAGTCCTTCCAATGAATATTCAGGCTTGAGTTCCCTTAGGACTGACTGGTTTGATCTCCTTGCAATCTAAGGACCACTCAAGAGTCTTCTTCAGCACCACAATTCAAAAGTATCAATTCTTTAGTACTCAGTCTTCTTTATGGTCCAACTTTCACATCAGTTCATGACTACTGGAACAACTAAAGCTTTGACTATACAGATCTCTGTCAGCAAAGTGATGTCTCTGCTTTTTATTAATAATTATTAATACATTAAGTAGTAAACCTAGACAAACCATCTAGATTTGTCATAGCTTTCCTTCCAAGGAGCAAGTGTCTCGTAATTTCATGGCTGCACTCACCATGTGCAGTGGTTTATAAAATAGAATCTGGAGCCCATGAAAATAAAATCTGTCATTGCTTCTACTACTTCCCCTTCTATTTGCCATGACGTGATGGACCAGATGTCATGATCCTAGTTTTCATAATGTTGAATTTCAACTCAGCCTTTTCACTCTCATCAAGAGGCTCTTTAGTTCCTTTTTGCACATGTGTGCATGCTCAGCCATGCCCAGTAGCTTCAGTCATGTCTGACTCTCTGCGACCCCATGGACTGCAGCTCATCAGGCTCTTCTATTCATGGGATTCTCTAGGGAAGAAGACTGGAGTGAATTGCCATGCACTGCTCCATGGGATCTTCCTGATCCAGGAATCGAACTCAAGTTTCCTGCATCTCCTGCACTGCAAGCAGATTCTTTACCGATGACCCATCAGGTAAGCCCAGTTCCTCTTCACTTCCTGCCATTAGAGCAGTATCATCTGCATATCTGAGATTATTGTATTTCTCCTGGCAATCTTGATTCCAGATTGTGACTCATCCAGCCTTCACATGGTGTACTCTGCATATGTTAAATAAGCAGGGTGACAATATACACCCTTGTCATACTCCTTTCCCAATGTTGAACCAGTTCCTGTCCCATTCTAACTGTTGCTTCTTGACCTTCATACATTTTTCAGGAGACAGGTAAGGCCATCTGGTATTCCAGAATTTTCCACAATTTGTTGTGATCCACACTGTCAAAGGCTTTAGCATAGACAGTGAAGCAGAAGTAGATGTTTTCCTGAAACTCCCTTGATTTCTACATAATCCAATGAATATTGACAATTTATATCCAGCTTGCATATCTGGAAGTTCTCATTTCACATACTGTTAAAGCCTAGCTTGAAGGATTTTGAATCTTATCTTGCCAGCATGTGAAATGACCACAATTGTATGATAATTTGAACCTTCTTTGGTATTGCCTTTCTTTGGGATTGGAATGCAAACTGACTGTTTCTAGTCCTGTGGCCACTGCTGAGTGGCCACAAATTTGCTGACATACTGACTGCAGCTTGTTAACAGCATCATCTTTTAGGATTTTAAATAGTTTAACTGGAATTCCACCACCTCCACTAGCTTTGTTCGTAGTAATGCTTACTTAGGCTCGCTTGACTTCACACTCCAGGACGTCCAGCTCTAGGTTTGTGACCACACCATCATAGTTATCCAGGTCATTAAGACTTTTTTGTATAGTTTTTCTGTGTATTCTTGCCACTTCTTCTTAATCTCTTCTATATCTGTTAGGTCCTTATCATTTCTGTCCTTTATCATGCCCATCCTTGCATGAAATGTTCCCTTGATATCTCTAACTTTCTTGAAGAGATCTTTCATCTTTCCCATTCTATTGTTTTCCTCTGTTTCTTTACATTGTTCATTTAAGGCTTTCTTATCTCTCCTTGCTGTTCTCTAAAACTCTGATTCAGTTGAGTATATCTTTCCCTTTCTCTCTTGCCTTTCACTTTTCTTTCCTCAGGTCTTTGTAAAGCTTCCTCAGACAACCACTTTGCCTTCTTTCATTTAGTTTTCTTTGGGATGGTTTTGGTCACTGCCTCCTATACAATGTTATAGACCTCCGTCCATAGTTCTTCAGGCACTCTCTCTACCAAATCTAGTCTTCATCTCCACTGTATAATCATAAGGGATTTGACTTAGGTTAAACCTGAAAGGCCTAGTTGTTTTCCTTACTTTCTTCACTTTAAGGTTGAATTTTGCAATAAGAAGCTCCCTCATTTGAGCATAAGAATCATTTTAGCAGGTAGCACTAACTCAGCAGAAGGCTTGCCCTGAAATATACTCTCCAGTAAGTCTATTCCCATCTTTAACATTCCCAGTATTTGAATGAAGCAAAGATGAAAGTGTGAATTAAGAGTTGCTTTCAAGGGTAGAATGGAAGCTGGTTTGCGTGGCAGTCTCTAGGAAGACTCAGCCAAGTGCTATCCTCTCCTGCCAATCAGATGTGCTCAGGTAAGGATCACAGTGAGGGAGATAGTCATTAATGCATCCTGACAGGTTCCTGAGAAAAAAAAGAGTAAGGCCTTCTCACTTTTAACAAACTGCTGTACGCTATGAAAGAGGTAATAATGTGATGCAGTTAGCTCCTGGGAAAAGTGATGCCATGGCAGTGAGAGATGAAATTCTCAGCTAGTTCAGGTCATTTTGTGAATAGCATGTGTCACTTCCTGGAAATATACTGGTTGGTCCGAAAGTTCATTTGGGTTTCCATAAAATGTTATGAAAAACCCGAACTTTGCGGCCAACTTTATAGTAATTAAACCCCGGAGCAGGAAATGGCAACCCATTCCAGTGTTCTTGCCTGGGAAATCCCATGGACAGAGGAGCATGGTGGGCTACAGTCCATAGCGTCTCACAGAGTCAGACATGACTGAAGCAACAGCATGCACATGCACTTCCCCAATAGCATATTGTACGCCTTCCAACCTGGTCAGGGCTCATCATCTGGTGTTGAATCTTATGCCTTTTCATACTGTACGAGGTCCTCTAGGCAAGAATACTGGAGTGGGTTGCCATTTCTAAGTCCAGTGGATCACATTTTGTCATAACTCTTCACAAAGACCTATTTGGGTGCCCCTGCTTGGCAAGGCTCAAAGCTTCCTTGAGTTGCTCAAGCCCCTTCGCCACAACAAGGCTGTGATCCATGAAAGGGTAAAAAGAGACTTACAAAAGACACATGAAAAGATGTTTAGCATCATTATTTGTTAGAGAATGCAAATCAAGTAACAATAAGATATCACTTCACACCTAGTAGAATGACTATGTCAAAACGACATAAAATAACCAGGTATTGATATAGGAAAATCAGAACTTTCATATATTGATGGGAGGAATGTAAAATGGTGCAGCCACTTTAGAAAACAGTCAGGCATTTCCTAAACATGTTAAACTAAAAGTTACAATATGACCCAGCAATTTCATTGCTAGGACTATATCTTAAAAAATGACAACATATGTCCCCACAAAAACTTGTACATGAATGTTCATAGCAGCATTGTTCATATCATCAAAAAGTAGAAAGCAATCCAAATGTTTATCAGCTGGTGAATGGCTAAACTGTGGAATATTCATATAAATAAATACTATTTGGCAGTAAAAATGAATTAGGTACTAATACATGCTACAACATGGATGAATCTTAAAACTATTATGCTAAATGAAAGAAGCCGATTAACAAAAGACCACACATTGTATGATTCTATATATATGAAATACTTAGAAAAGGCAAATCCATAGAGACAAAAAGTAGATTAGTGATTGCCAAAGGCTGCAGGAAATGAGGAAATGGAGGATGATTGCTAATGGGTACAGGGTTCCTCCTTAGGGAAATAAAAATGCTCTAAAATTGCCTGTGGTGATGGCTGCACAGAACTGTGAATACACTGTGTGAATTGTTTGGTGTGTGATATCTTTCTCAATAAACAAAACTTACTGTAAGAAATATACTATAGTAAAAATAATAATAACAGTAAGGCTTCCGCCATTAAAATAAAAGAAGCAAGTTTTAGGACAGAGCTTGAGAACAGTATGACTGAAATCTCAGGGACAAAATCTGTGATGTCAGTTCAATTATATTCTTCTTAACTACAGTGTATCAAAAGAAATTTTTAAAAAGATGAAAATAAGATTAAAAATGTGAGTTCAAGGGGCCATTGACTTTATCTTTTTAAGTCATTAGCAAGTCAGAAAATACATGCCTGTGGTATATATGCAACTTAAATTTTCAAAAATTAAATCATTGTCACATTAATAGTAATGACAACATTTCAGAGCTGGAGCCCTAGTGATTGTCTATTTCAACTTGCGCTTTTTACAAAAATAAACTTCTCTAACATTTTTCATGCCATTCCACACTGCCTCCTCACCAGTATGCAAACATTAGCTTTTAATTAATGCATTTCTAATAAGTTGTCTTCTGGAACATGTGTTTCAATTGTATCAAGTTTGAAGTTTCTTTTGTCTTAAATTTTTCATATTACCTTCTTTTCAAGCTTAGCTCACTTGAATATTTGCTATAAATGGTAGGTGGTGATGGTTTCCTTTGGTGATATACATACATCATAAACCTTTCAGCTTTTTCCTTTAAATACAATTTCTAGGTAGTTATACAGAGCTAGAAAAGAATCAAGTGGCCATCTAAGAGCTCTTCATAATTGCCATTCATTTTTAGTTCTTTCCCAGTGCTGGACTTTAAAAAAATTTAATATCTGAGCTTTAACATCTCACATTTAAAATCTGAGCTCAAATTTGGTGTGTCTACACTTCAAGACCAACTATTTCCCAATATTTGTTCCAAATCTTTTGAAAAAAGGAGGAAGTCTGGCAATTTACATTCCATAGTTCAAAGTATAAATTATTCCAAAGGAAAAGAAAAAAAATTAAAACTATTTAAAGACATAGATAGTTTTCCCCTTTCCATTTTCAACTTGCCAAATTTACTTTATTTCCATATCAAATCTTTTCTCTTCAGTGGAAATAAATCTTTTTGTGATATATTTTTGAAAGTCTGTATCTTACTTCATGTGGTATCATGTAACAAGCTAGAATCACCTGAGGTACAAACATCCTTCAACAGTGAATTATGTATTAGGAGAAGTTTCCGTGTGCTGTGCTTAGTTACTCAGTCGTGTCTGACTCTTGGCAACCCCACAGACTGTAGCCCTCCAGGCTCCTCTGTTCATGGGATTCTCCAGGCAAGAATACTGCAGTGGGTTGCCATTTCCTTTTTCAAAAGTCTCCATAACTATGAGAATAATAAAGGCATCACAACTGGTACCAGTCATTTACAAAAATCATGTAAAATCTGAAGAGGTAAATTAATATCTAAGTAAACAGTGGGTGAATCAAGCTGAAGATGTTTTCCATCATTATTACACATTCTCCTTTCTCACACACAGAATAGCTCAAAATAGTCATAATAAACTTTTACTAAATCTTTAATAAATATATCTTATCAATGAAAATGAAGTTATAGTCTTCTGAAGAACAGATATGAAAAACAATCTACAGATTTACCACCTTGCCCTACCTATCTTTTCCTCTTTATCCCACTGTCACCATCCTCTTCTAAGTCCTCATCAAATTATGCCACTATTACTTCAATGGCTTCTTGGCTATTTTCCCTGCCTTCATTTTTAATACATCTGGCTTGATAATAAACGAATTTTACTGAAACACCACTTTTCATAGAGTCACCCTTATACATAAAAGCTTACAGATGCCCCTGTTACCCACCATCATCTCTAAGGTTCTCTGCTCAGCTCTGGGTTCCCCTGAACATGAACCTACCTCCACTCAGATAGGCAGGTGTTCTGCATCTCATCAAGATAGGAAATATGGGAGGAGAATAAGGTTTGAGGAACAATAATAATTCCCATTACTGAAGGAGATCAACCCTGGGATTTCTTTGGAAGGAATGCTGCTAAAGCTGAAACTCCAGTACTTTGGCCACCTCATGTGAAGAGTTGACTCATTGGAAAAGACTCTGATGCTGGGAGGGATTGGGGGCAGGAGGAGAAGGGGACAACCGAGGATGAGATGGCTGGATGGCATCACGGACTCGATGGATGTGAGTCTGGGTGAACTCCGGGAGATAGTGATGGACAGGGAGGCCTGGCGTGCTGCGATTCATGGGGTTGCAAAGAGTCGGACACGACTGAGCGACTGAACTGAACTGAACTTATTAAAGATTATTGTGTGCCATGAGCCATTATTAATATATTACATGTGCTATCTCATTCTCTCCCCACATAAATCATGCTTGAGAGGTTTGTTGGTTTTACAGAATGAACACTGAGTCACATAGAGTTTAAATATTTTCAGCAAGGTTTCTAAACTATTAAATGGGACAGCTGGCAACCTATGTCTCCCTTACTCCAACACTCAAATTCTCTACCATGTGTTGAATTTCACTTACAGTGAAAGTGTCCACTAGGCAGATGAATATATAAATCTGAAATTTTAAGAAGAGAAATCAGATCAATATTTTGCAGTCATTGGCTTAGGTTAGCTGTACCTATCTCTAAGAATGAGCATATGCACAGAGAAAGTGTATAATAGAAAGAAGGGAAAAACAAGAGCAGAACTCTGCAATGCCACCACTTGAAGGCTGAAGAGAAGAAAGGGGGACCTGGGAAGTGACTAAGAACATATGAGGGGAACCAGGAGAGTTACTCAGCACAAGTCAAAGAAAAGGAATTTCAAGTCACAGTAAAAGATCATGAGCAGTTTATAAAGCAAAAAAAAATTAAATAAGGTCAAGTAAGATAAAAAATGAAAACTGCTCACTGAAATTTTTAGTTAAGACCTACAGTGACTCAGAACTTGTCATCCAAACCTGGACAGTTTTGAGAGTGAAAGAGAGCTCCAGTAACAAATTCCTCAGGATCATGGAATATCGTCCCGTGCAAACCAGGACATAAGGACACCCTGTTAAGGGGTCACCAGTCCCCTTCATGCAAACAGTTTCAATAGAGAGAAGCAGTGCAAGCCACACTGTTGTGCGTTCAGAAGGAAAGTGTGATGAACACTAGTCTTTCAAGAACTTTGGTTTGATTGATGGGTAACAAAAAGGTTAGTGTTGTAGGGGAATACTTCCTCCACTTCCAACTATTCATGCTCTAACCTATTAAGCATCCTCAGCAATCATTATTTTATTTTATTTTTTATTCTATAGTAACTTTTTTTTTTTTTTTTACTTTACAGTACTCTACTGGTTGTGGCGTACATTGACATGAATCCGCCATGGGTATACACGAACTCTCAAACATGAATCCCCCTCCCTCCTCCAGATGTGTATAAGAGACAGCTCTAAAGCATCCCAAAGTTAGCTAGAAGCCAAAAGTGCTTCATAGATGATTTAGGAAGTTCTGTCAACAAATATCAGAAAGGTTTCGAGCACTAAGTCAGATGGGACTATAGGTCAGTGTGAAACAATAGCTATTCACTCAGCCAAAGTAACAATATGGGATTTCAGAGGCAAATACAGAACAAACCATTTAAGAGGCAAATGAACTTAAATCTATTGTCAAATGCAGTTCAACATCTGAAGAAAGTGTGTCCTTTTAACAGAGAGAAAAGCCAANCCCCATCATCCCTCCGGATCATCCCCATACACCAGCCCCAAGCATCCTGCATCCTGCATCGAGCACAGACTGATGATTCATTTCCTACATGATAGTACACATATTTCAATGCTATTCTCCCAAATCATCCCACCCTCTCCCCCTCCCCCTCAGAGTCCAAAAGTCCACTCTACACATCTGCATCTCTCTTGCTGTCCTGCATACAGGGTCCTCATTACCATCTTTCTAAATTCCATATATATGTGTTAGTATACTGTATTGGTGTTTTTCTTCCTGGCTTACAGAACAGAAAGAGACACATGTACCCCAATGTTCATCGCAGCACTGTTAATAATAGCCAGGACATGGAAACAACCTAGATGTCCATCAGCAGATGAATGGATAAGAAAGCTGTGGTACATATACACAATGGAGTATTACTCGGCCATTCAAAAGAATACATTTGAATCAGTTCTAATAAGATGGATGAAACTGGAAGCAATCATTATTTTAAAAAATACAGTGTGAGAGGATGTTTTATTGAATAGGTACATTTTTAGGTACATAAAAATTAATGTGACCATGTGAAGGTGTGTATTTAGGGAATTAAATTTATGTAACATATGTTATTTATGTAGAAGATATAAAGCTCAAAAATAAAGCTTTTTAATTTCTAGTCTCATAGCCAAGAATTATGAATTACTAATTGGCTAAAATAGGCAGTGATTTGAAGTAGAATTTCTTAGTCACTTACTTCTTAAAACAACTAATGTCAGCAAAGCCTGTTTCTAACACCTCAGTGTGTCATCCCATATTCATTATCCAGCAGAACTGTACCTTTTGAAACAGCTAATGCCAGATGGTCTCCTCAATAAAAAACAGCAGGAGGCAACATATTAATGCTACTCAGCATGCAAGTCTGCAGACACTCAACCAATGATATTAGTCTTCAGTTGCTAAGCCATCCTGTCACCATGGCAACATCTAGTTCAGAAAAAATATTGGATTTTCAAGTTTAAAGGGCCACCCATCTTAAAATTTCAGTATCCTTCTAGCTTATGATGATCATACTTCAGCTAAAAGAACTGCCTAGATTTTCTCACTCATCTCAAATCAGACCTACCCCTTTGCCCTTTCACTTAAAAATATTTATTTACACTCAGTTTCTAACTTTATTGACTTCCTAGATAAACACATTCCATTTAAAGGTGTTTTTGTGTATATATATTTATGTGCACATACTTGCAGGCTAATAGCTGTAAATATAATGACAAATGTTACTGCTTTAGAAAATTTTCACTGGTACATACTCTTATCAGTCTGTTATTATATCTGATTAAAGAGAATAAGCAAAGAAATAAATAATGTGGTAAGACCAGAATGACATTCTTATTATTACTTGAGATACCTAATTCAAAGTAACAATTAAACCTTATTTTTAAAACAGCTTCATATTTAAGTTGAAATGATAATTTGCCCAAGCAAAATGATCTTATTTTACCTCATGAAAATGCAGAGAATCTGAAATAATGTTTGGAAATACATTGTAGAATCAAGATACGATGATGAGGTGGAGAGGAGGCTTATTTTGGAAGCAAGGACACAGGGTATCTTAGAACATGGCAGCAACTCCCACTCAAATCACATGGTAATAAGAATTCGCCAAAATGAAAGAAAGGCGAGAAGAAAGGAGATAATTCAGAAGAAGGAAAGGGGAAGACGTAAATGGTGTCTAATGTATTTATTTTTATATTTAGCTAACAATGTAGCTATATATAAATATATTTTTCATATCTTGTTTTGCCACTTATAAGCCTGTGATCTCTCAGGTAAGGGAATAAATCACTTATCTCTCTGTGCTTTAACTTCCTAATTTATAGAATAGGGATAATAATAGCACCAACTCCACAGGGATTGAGGATTAGATGAGTTAAGCTTTTAAATAGTACTTGATATGTACTGAGCATTACTTAACTATGAGGGTTAAGGGAATCAATCACTTATCTCTCTGTGCTTTAACTTCCTAATTTATAGAATAGGGATAATAATAGCACCAACTCCACAGGGATTGAGGATTAGATGAGTTAAGCTTTTAAATAGTACTTGATATGTACTGAGCATTACTTAACTATGAGGGCGGAAAAGTATATTCATTGTACATTTTGCAACATTTACATTTTCTGTTTAATCTTTCTATTTCACCTTTTAAATTTGATTTTTGTCTTACTTCTACTGTTTCCTAATGTTTTTTTTCTATGTTTGCCTCACTTCCTTCTTTTATTTTGTTATATTTCAGTTTGTCTTAATCTTTTTAGCCATCTTTTATTATCTTAACTTCCTATCTGAGATTTCCTGTATTTGATGGCTCACTTCCTAGGAGTTACCTCAAAGCCAAGTTGTAGGAGTTAAAACAGACAGATTAATGCCAGGGCACAAACCATGGTTGTGACACTGACAGCTCCTACATCACCTCTGTCACCTCCCCCTAATTAAAGATGACTTCAGGAACTCATCCCAGGAAACAAAAACGTGCAAAAAAATACAGCTGATGGTCTGAAAAGTTTTTTTCATGAAAACTGTTGTATTTGAAATTTCTGCATAAGAGCACATATGTATGTGCACACAAATGCACACATACACACATACTTTCCCTTTGAAGGGAGGAGAAAAGAGCAAAGTCAATGGAACATCTTTGAGGTGCCTCCTTTTTGTGGGGAGAAAAACGTTGCAATGGTCTTAGAACAACTGACTGGATAGAGGTCAATATAATTTTTTATTTATCATACTTAAGAGAAGGCCAGAATTCCACATCTCAGAATTAGCCAGGCCCTCTGGCCCATGCATGCATGACTGGGTCATCACATCCTGCTTCTGAAGTACTCCAGGCACCCATGGGTCCTGCACGTAATGGATTAGCACCTTCTAGAATTAACATTTCCCAAGGGTCCTGTACAATTCCCTACATGGGAAACTACATAGAATGCACAGCATTTATGATTTCAAGGTGTATCCTAAGTGTCTATTTAGCTTCTAAACTGAATATATACTTAACAGAAAGCAAGAAAAAAAAAAAAGAAAGAAACCTGATTCACAGTCTTCTCTTTATTCTAATCCATTTACATAAAAGGACTTGGAAATGATGGTAATAAGTCACTGTTTATTAGTCTGACAAAAAGAAATGGCTGTTAATAAAACTGCCCAAAGGATCCCAGCATTACTTACTGACCCCTACTACACACAGAACTCTCGCTCCCCAACCTTCTTCCTGCCCTTGCACCTGATTAGGCTCTGGGCCCCCACTCTCCTAATGCCCAACAGCTATGACTGTACACAGACCAAAGGAAGATTAAGTAATTATCTGCATCATTCAGACCAAACGCTTTCACCTGAAGTAACATGGTCATCAAAATGTAAGTTATTTACCCCCAAATTAACTGAAACTACTTTGTCATTTCACTGTGTTATTAGCCCCCTTCCTGCTCACGAAAATACAACCTCTCATACAAACATCAGCCTGAAAATATGGGCATGTTTTTTGTTTGTCCATACCCTGATTACAAATTACCAACAGAATTTTTATCATTTACTCATCTCAGTAGAATTTCTCAAATGGTAAGAAACAAAACAAAAAATTTCAACTATATTTTATATTCTTAAATTCCTGCAATAAGGAATTCCACTATTCCCTGAATAATAATTTAAGGACACACTTTACTCCAAGCATAGTTCTTATATATATTTACTCTTTTACTATAGGCTATTTGTTAGATATGCAACATATCAATAATTCTTACACCATTGTAAAGTGTTATAAAAGATTCACAAATATCTGTCTCTTATACACATCTCTACAACATGGATGAATCTTATGACTGTACACAGACCAAAGGAAGATTAAGTAATTATCTGCATCATTCAGACCAAACGCTTTCACCTGAAATAACATGGTCATCAAAATGTAAGTTATTTACCCCCAAATTAACTGAAACTACCTTGTCATTTCACTGTGTTATTAGCCCCCTTCCTGCTCATGAAAATACAACCTCTCATACAAACATCAGCCTGAAAATACGGGCATGTTTTTTGTTTGTCCATACCCTGATTACAAATTACCAACAGAATTTTTATCATCTACTCATCTCAGTAGAATTTCTCAAATGGTAAGAAACAAAACAAAAAATTTCAACTATATTTTATATTCTTAAATTCCTGCAATAAGGAATTCCACTATTCCCTGAATAATAATTTAAGGACACACTTTACTCCAAGCATAGTTCTTATATATATTTACTCTTTTACTATAGGCTATTTGTTAGATATGCAACATATCAATAATTCTTACACCATTGTAAAGTGTTATAAAAGATTCACAAATATGGATATAAAGTTCTTTTTATTTTTAATTGGAGTATAATTGCTTTACAATGTTGTGTTTGTTTCTGCTGTACAACAATGTGAATCATCTATATGTATACATAAATCCCCTTCCTATTAGGCCTGCCTTCCATTCTTCCCCATCCAACCCATCTAGGTCATCACAGAGAACTGAGCTTACTTCCCTGTGCTATACAACAGTTTCTCAATAGCTATCTAATGCCCAAAAGAAAAGAAAACCCTCTTGCACTGTTGGTGGGAATGTAAATTGATGCAACCAGTATGAAGATAATGGATGTTCCTTAAAAAACTATAAATAAAACTACCATATGACCCAGAAATCCCACTACTGGGCATATACTCTGAGAAAAGCATAATGCAAAAAGAATATGTACCTGAATGTTTACAACAGCCAGGACATGGAAGCAACTTAATCGTCCATCAACAGATGAATGAATAAAGAAGATGTGGTACAAATATACAATAGACTATTACTCAGCCATAAAAGGAACAAAATTGGGTTATTTGTAGTGATGTGGATGAACCTAGAATCTGTCATACAGACTGAAGTAAGTCCGAAAGAGAAAAATAAATTTCATCAGTTCAGTTCAGTTCACTCAGTCATGTCCGACTCTTTGTGACCCCATGAATCGCAGCACGCCAGACCTCCCTGTCCATCACCAACTCCCGGAGTTTACTCAGACTCATGTCCATCGTGTCGGTGATGCCATCCAGCCATCTCATCCTCTGTCGTCCCCTTCTCCTCCTGGCCCCAATCTCTCCCAGCATCAGGGTCATCTCCAATGAGTCAACTCTTCACATGAGGTAGCCAAAGTATTGGAGTTTCAGCTTTAGCATCAGTCCTTCCAATGATCACCCAGGACTGATCTTTAGGATGGACTGGTTGGATTTCCTTGCAGTCCATATTAATGCATATATATGAAATCTAGAAAATTGATACTGGAGATGCAGACATAGGGGATAGACTTATAGGCACCATGGGGGAAAGAGAAGGCAGGGCAAATTGAAATACTAGAAATAAAGGAACTCTCAAGAGTCTTCTCCAACACCACAATTCAAAAGCAGCAATTCTTTGGCACTCAGCTTTCTTCACAGTCCAGCTCTCACATCCATACATGACCACTGGGAAAACCATAGCCTTGACTAGACGGACCTTTGTTGGCAAAGTAATGTCTCTGCTTTTGAATATGCTATCTAGGTTGGTCATAACTTTCCCTCCAAGGAGTAAGCGTCTTTTAATTTCATGGCTGCAGTCACGAAAAGGAGTACGTCAAGGCTGTATATTGTGTCCCTGCTTATTTAACTTATATGCAGAGTACATCATGAGAAACGCTGGACTGGAAGAAACACAAGCTGGAATCAAGATTGCTGGGAGAAATATCAATAACTTCAGATATGCTGATGACACCACCCTTATGGCAGAAAGTGAGGAGGAGCTAAAAAGCCTCTTGATGAAAGTGAAGGAGGAGAGTGAAAAAGTTGGCTTAAAGCTCAACATTCAGAAAACGAAGATCATGGCATCCGGTCCCATCACTTCATGGGAAATAGATGGGGAAACAGTGGAAACAGTGTCAGACTTTATTTCTGGGGGCTCCAAAATCACTGCAGATGGTGACTGCAGCCATGAAATTAAAAGACGCTTACTCCTTGGAAGAAAAGTTATGACCAACCTGGATAGTATATTCAAAAGCAGAGACATTACTTTGCCGACTAAGGTCCGCCTAGTCAAGGCTATGGTTTTTCCTGTGGTCATGTATGGATGTGAAAGTTGGACTGTGAAGAAAGCTGAGCGCTGAAGAATTGATGCTTTTGAACTGTGATGTTGGAGAAGACTCTTGAGAGTCCCTTGGACTGCAAGGAGATCCAACCAGTCCATTCTGAAGGAGATCAACCTTGGGATTTCTTTGGAAGGAATGACGCTAAAGCTGAAACTCCAGTACTTTGACCACCTCATGCGAAGAGTTGACTCATTGGAAAAGACTCTGATGCTGGGAGGGATTGGGGGCAGGAGGAGAAGGGGACGACCGAGTTTGAGATGGCTGGATGGCATCACGGACTCGATGGACGTGAGTCTGAGTGAACTCCGGGAGATGGTAATGGATAGGAAGGCCTGGCGTGCTGCGATTCATGGGGTCGCAAAGAGTCGGACACGACTGAGCGACTGAACTGAACTGAACTGAACTGAACTGAGGGGAAAGAAAAGAAATGAACTAGTTGGGGGAAAAAATATGAAAATCATGAGGACATTATATTCAGGGTTCTGTACAAGAAGAGGGGATTTAGAAAGATAATAAAAAAGACTCCGGGATCAAATCTCCCTTGCAGTTGACCTGAGTCTCTGGTCCTTAGAGCAGTGATAAGGTCATCCTTGGAATCCTACTCTATTCCTCTTTCTATATCATTTGGTTTAGCTACCAAACCTCTTTCCAATGTCTGACCATCTCCCATCCTTGCTCCATTCATGCCTCCATCATTTCTACCCTCAGTTACTATATCTTTTTGTTTTCACATTTATTTTTAATTGGAGGACAATTGCTTTACAAAGTTACATCTTGATGGGTCTTTTTCATAGTCTTTCTCTCTCCAGCCACCTTTCACAAAGCTACTAAATAGTCTTTCTAAGCTATATTCTGGTAATTCTGCTCCTCTGCCTAGTATCCACCAGTTACACCTCCTGGTCCTTATAAGTCTACATGTCCCAGCAAGAAATATAAAGTCATCATCACCTACCCCACATACTTCTCCAGCCTAATTCCTCACACACCTGTTCCTCTCAAGCTGAATTTTTGCTTTCATCCTCCAAATGTCCACTGAACATGCCCTGCATTTCCTGGCCATTATTCCAAAGTATCTGGAATTCCATTCCTCTTGCTGGGTGGTGTAATGATGGATAAGGTAAATTTTCTCTTGCCTTAAGTATTGCAATTCATCTTTCCCATGTAATTTCCTTATTTTAAGCAATAAAAGAACAGCTTGTGAGAAAATGTTCTCAACAGCAGAATGTTCACTGAACTACTCTGAGGATTATTTGGACATGTTCTTCTGTATCCCAGAGACTATTTTCTAATCATTCCTGAAGATCGTTTTCTAAACTCTGACACTGCTCTTGAGTTAAATGGAGTGTGTATATTTGTATATATGACAAGTTAAGGAATCTACATTTTACGATATTGAGATAACTGTAATGGCTGTCTCCTGCACTGAAACAAAATATTCTTACAATTACAATACAAAGGGATTCATAGAATGAACTTGAGAACTTTAGCTGTCGGCTCACCATGCCTTTAATTATAAGCTCAGCTATCTAGTGTGTGATCTCATAGTTTAAAAAGTTAATGTCCTTTCTCTACAAGTGTTCTGAATAGAATAGTGTTATTTTGCCTTGATTTTCTGCTTGCTTTGGGGCTTCCCTGTTGGCTCAGATGGTAAAGAATCTGTCTGCAATGCAGGAGACTCGATTCCACCCCTTGGGTCGGAAAGATCCCCTGGAGAAGGGAATGGCAACCCACTCCAGCATTCTTGCCAGGAGAACCCCGTGGACAGAGGAGCCTGGTGGGCTACAGTCCATGGGGTCGAAAGAGTTGGACATGAAAGTTGAAAGTGAAGTCACTCAGTCGTGTCCGACTCTTTGCGACCCCATGGACTGTAGCCTATCAGGCTCCTCCACCATGGGACTTTCCAGGCAAGAGTACTGGTGAGGATTCTCCAGGGGATCTTCCTGACTCAGGAATCAAACCCAGGTCTCCCGCGTTGCAGGCAGACGCTTTACCATCTGAGCCACCAGAGAAGCCTGAGCTACTAACACTTTCTGCTTACTTTGTGCTAAAATTTTAAGAAAATGTAACTTTCACTTTGGGCCCAAGAGAAGGGAGTTAGGTTATTTTTTCAAAGAACAGACACATTACCACATTACCATGACATTAAACAAAAAAAGACTAAAGGTAGATCAGAAGGTAAGGAATCTGCCTGCAACACAGGAGACCTGGGAAGATGCCCTGGAGGAGGAAATGGCAACCCACTCCAGTGTTCTTGCCTGGAGAATCCCATGGACAGAGGAGTCCAGCAAGTCACAGTCCATGTGGTCACAAAGAGTCGGACACAACTGAGCAACTAACATGCTGGATGACATTCCTAACTCTCTGACCTCAATTCTTTGACCTCTATTTCCAGTTACATTTTCTTTTGCTTTACCTCAGTATCCCATAGCCATTCAAAATCACAACAGGAACTCTCCAGAGCCACACCACATCTGACATGAATAGTCTGACCGTCCCCTCCCTTTCCCCTTTCTCTCCTTCAGCACTCCCTAGCCACGTGGATCCTTCACTTTCTCTCAGCAGCCCCTCTGGCCTTCCTTTCTCTCCTCAATCAGGATGGATGGCAGACACCCTTTCAGACTCTCTCACCTTCTTGTCCATTCCTCCACCATTTCAGCAGCAGACATCATCCCTTCCCTTGTTCAGAGGTTGAATTTTTTAATCTGCATTTTCTTCTTCCCTTTCTGGTACCCACTTCTTAATTCTCCCTGCCAATCTCTCCTTCTCTAGCTTGCTATTCAATTCCAAGTCATTCTCCACAGAATGGCGAAGCTATTATAGACTACATCTACTTACCGGCTCAAAAGCCGATAATGTCATCTCATTATCATTGTTGTTTGGTCCCTCAGTCGTGTCTGACTCTTTGAGATCCCATGGACTGCAGGACACCAGCCTTCCCTGTCCTTCACCAACTCCCGGAGTTCACTCAAACTCATGTCCATTGAGTTGATGATGCCATCCAACCATCTCATCCTCTGGCATCCCCTTCTCCTCCTGCCCTCAATCTTCCCCAGCATCAGAGACTTTTCCAATGAGTTGGTTCTTCCCACCAGGTGGCCAAAGAACTGGAGCTTCAGCTTCAGCATCAGTCCTTCCAATGAATATTCAGCATTGATTTCCTTTAGGATTGACTGATCTCCCTGCTGTCCATGAGACTCTCAAGAGTCTTCTCCAGCACCACAGTTCAAAAGCATCAATTCTTTGGCACTCAGCCTTCTTTATGGTCCAACTCTCACATCAACACATGACTACTAGAAAAGCTGTAGCTTTACCTATACACACCTCTGTTGGCAAAGTGAAGTCTCTGCTTTTTAATAGGCTGTCTAGGTTTGTCTGGTGGCTACAGTCCATAGCGTCACAATGGCACCCCACTCCAGTACTCTTGCCTGGAAAATCCCATGGACGGAGGAGCCTGGTAGGCGGCAGTCCATGGGGTCGCTAAGAGTTGGACACGACTGAGTGACTTCACTTTCACTTTGCACTTTCCTGCATTGGAGAAGGAAATGGCAACCAACTCCAGTGTTCTTGCCTGGAGAATACCAGGGATGGGGGAGCCTGGTGGGCTGCCATCTATGGGGTCGCACAGAGTCGGACACGACTGAAGCGACTTAGCAGCAGCAGAAGCACACACTATGTTTGTCACAGCTTTTCTTCCAAGGAGCAAGTGTTTAATTTCACGGCTACAGTCACCATCCACAGTGATTCTGGAGCCCAAGAAAATAAAGTCTTTCACTGTTTCTATTTTTTCCCATCTATTTCCCATGAAGTGATGGAACTGGATGCCATGATCTTAGTTGTTGGTTTTTTTTTTTAATTTTTATTTTTACTTTATTTTATAGTACTGTATTGGTTTTGGCATACATTGACATGAATCCGCCACGGGTGTATATGAACTCCCAAACATGAACCCTGCTCCCACCTCCCACCCCACATCATCCCTCCGGATCATCCCCATGCACCAGCCCCAAGGATCCTGCATCCTGCATCGAACATAGACTGGCGATTCGTTTCTTACATGATAGTATACATATTTCAATGCTCTTCTCCCAAATCATCCCACCCTCTCCCTCTCCCTCTTCCTCAGAGTCCAAAAGTCCGTTCTACACATCTGTGTCTCTTTTGCTGTCTTGCATACAGGGTCCTCATTACCATCTTTCAAATTCCATATATATGTGTTAGTATACTGTATTGGTGTTTTTCTTTCTGGCTTACTTCACTCTGTATAACCTTAGTTTTTTAAATGCTAAGTTTTAAGCCAGCTTTTTCACTCTCCTCTTTCACCTTCATCAATAGGCTCTTTAGTTCCCCTTCGATTTCTACCATTAGAGCGGTATTATCTTCATATCTGAGGTTGTGGACATTTTTCCTGGCAATCTTAATTCCAGCTTGTGAGTCATCCAGTCCACAATACACGTGATGTACTCTGCATAGAAGTTAAATAAACCCAGTGACAATGTAAACCTTGACATGCATTCAGTTCAGTCACTCAGTCGTATCCGACTCTTTGCGACCCCATGAATTGCAGCACGCCAGGCCTCCCTGTCCATCATCAACTCCCGGAGTTCACTCAGACTCACGTCCATCAAGTCAGTGATGCCATCCAGCCATCTCATCCTCGGTCGTCCCCTTCTCCTCCTGTCCCCAATCCCTCTCAGCATCCTTTTCCAATGAGTCAACTCTTCGCATCAGGTGGCCAAAGTATTGGAGTTTCAGCTTTAGCATCAATCCTTCCAAAGAAATCCCAGAGCTGATCTCCTTCAGAATGGACTGGTTGGATCTCCTTGCAGTCCAAGGGACTCTCAAGAGTCTTCTCCAACACCACAGTTCAAACACATCAATTCTTCATCACTCAGCCTTCTTCACAGTCCAACTTTCACATCCATACATGACTACTGGAAAAAACATAGCCGTGACACGCATTACAAAGAAGCAATAACTCTTTGAATTTTAGATGTTTTTTGTGTGCATTTACTCCATCCTGTAGCCTAAAAGGTTCGTAATTCACTACCCAATGACCAAATTTACTACAGAAGAACAATTTAGGCCATGGAAAAAGTGAAACATATTGACTGCCAACCCTTCTGATAACATACAACAGATACTTTTCTCTATTTGACTCTTAAATTAGGAGACTCACTGCACAAAAAAGAATGATGTAGCCTCACACACATATAAATTTGTGTCTGATCCCATTAATTGAAGAGGTTAGATTCTGGTGCTAATGAGGGAAAATGCAGAACTTTAATACTCAGAGATCAGTTATTTTCACACAAAGAAAAGCTTTGTTCTTAAGCTTACCAACTTGTTTTCACATAAATCTGTGGTACTGGTCATAAAGGAGATTAAGATAATACATCTCTATGGCAATTTATATAGCAATCATGATTGAGCTTCTTCTGTGTCCCAAGCTCTGTGCNTTTTCACACAAAGAAAAGCTTTGTTCTTAAGCTTACCAACTTGTTTTCACATAAATCTGTGGTACTGGTCATAAAGGAGATTAAGATAATACATCTCTATGGCAATTTATATAGCAATCATGATTGAGCTTCTTCTGTGTCCCAAGCTCTGTGCTATATGGGGGATACAAACATAAATAAACCATAACTCATCCTCAAAAGTTTTCCAGTTTAGTCAATAGTCACTGACATGTATTAGCATTACTGAAAAATAATCATCTTATAATATGGCTTGCCCTGAACACAATATACTTATTTTGTATAGAACTGCAACTCGGCAAGCATTTTCCTGGAATTGTCTCACTTCGTCCTCCCAGGAATACCCATTTGCAAGTGTTATTAAACCTCAACTTGGAGATTTTTTAAAATTCAGCAATTAAAAAGTTTAAATGAATTATCTGAGGTCACACAGCAAGTGCATAAACTCAGGCCTTCTCTCAAAGTGAAGTCCTCTATCACTGAAAAATGTATAAGCCTTTGGCTAATCTATATTCAGTTGGAAAATTCACAGTGCATAAACTATTCAAGAGAATGATTTACTATGAGAGAGATTTAGCAGATACAACAAACAACAGGATTAGTACAATCAAGGATTTGACATCATATGCTAATCTAGAAAACATTCTAAATAATTACATTTAAAATAAAAACATTATAAAAAACTATAATTAAAGAAGTATGATATGAAAAAAGTATATAGATTTCAGAAAAAAATATTTTTAATTAAAACTAAATAGAGTGGTTGAATATCACATACTACTTAAAAAGAATCATATTAATAAAGCACTTCAAGTTATCTGTAGAATACATTTAATAACCTATACCTAAAGGAAGACCTACATAGAGGAGCTAAAACTATAACCCTCTTAGAAAAAAATATAGGGTAAATCTTTATGACCTTGGATTTGACAATAGATTCTTAGATATGACATCAAAAGTGCAAGAAACAATCTAAAAATTCAGTAAACTGTACTTCATCAAAATTTAAAACTTTTGTGCATCAAAGGACACTGTTAGCAAAGTGAAAAGAAAACCTAGAGAATGGGAGAAAATATTTTCAAATCATATATCTGATTAGGGTCTAGTATCCAGAGTATATCAAGACAAAGCAAATGAAAACTGGGCACAGAACCTGCACAAACATTTCATGTACTTGGTATGGCCAAGTACATGAAAAGATGCTTAACATCATTAGCCAGTAGGGAAATGCAAATCAAAACCACAATGAGATATCATTTTACATCCACTACATGGAGTGGATTTTTTTTTAATGGAAATTAACAAGTGTTCTTGAGAATGTAAAAAAAAAACTGGAAGCCACATACATTGTTGTTGGAAATGTACAATAGTGTAGTCACTGTAGTGTGGTAGTTTCTCAAAAAGTCAAACATAGAATTACCATATGATCCAGAACTCCACTTCTTGGTATGTACTTAAAAGAACTGAAAACAGATCTCAAAAAAAAAAAAAAAACAAACTTATACACAAATGTTCATAGCATCACTATTCTTAATACCCAAAAGGACATACCAAATGTCCCTCAGGGGATACGTGGACAAGCAAAATGTGGCATTTATAAAAAAGAAATATTATCCAGCCATAAAAAGAAATACAGTGCTAATACATGCTACAACATGGACGAACCTAAAAATATGCTAAGTGAAATCAGCAAAACACAAAGTGACATATTATATGACTCTATTTATATGAAATATCCAGAATAGGTAAACCCATAGAGACAGAAAACAGACAGATGATTGCCGGGGCATGGAGTGGTGGGAAAACGGATGGTGATTTCTTAATGGGTAGGGGATTTTCTTTTGGGGTGATGAAGATGTTTTAGAACTTAATAAAGGTGATGATTGCACAACATTGTGGAAGTAAACTTTAAAATGGTTGATCTTATGTCATGTGAATTCCATTTCAATTTTAAAAGTCAGTATATCAAAATAAACAGAATTGTTGTGTATTAGAGACATATACCCCATGCGAAGAGTTGACTCATTGGAAAAGACTCTGATGCTGGGAGGGATGGGGGGCAGGAGGAAGAGGTGACAACAGAGGATGAGATGGCTGGATGGTATCACCGACTCGATGGACGTGAGTTTGAGTGAACTCTGGGAGTTGGTGATGGACAGGGAGGCCTGGCATGCGGTAATTCATGGGATCGCAGAGTCGGACACTACTGAGCGACTAAACTGAACTGAACTGAAAATCACTGCAGATGGTGATTGCAGCCATAAAATTAAAAGTCACTCCTTGGAAGGAAAGTTATGACCAACCTAGATAGCATATTAAAAAGCAGAGATATTACTTTGCCAACAAAGGTCCATCTAGTCAAGGCTATGGTTTTTCCAGTGGTCATGTATGCATATGAAAGCTGGACTGTGAAGAAAGCTGAGCGCCGAAGAATTGATGCTTTTGAACTGTGGTGCTAGAAAAGACTCTTGCGAGTCCCTTGGACTGCAAGGAGATCCAACCAGTCCATTCTAAAGAAGACCAGTCCTGGGTGTTCATTGGAAGGACTGATGCTGAGGCTGAAACTCCAGTACTTTGGCCACCTCATGTGAAGTGGCCTTCGCACCTCATGCGAAGTGGAAAAGACTCATTGAAAAAGACCCTGATGCTCAGAAGGACTGGGGGCAGGAGGAAAAGGGGACAACAGAGGATGAGATGGCTGGATGGCGTCACCGACTTGATATACATGAGTCTGAGTGAACTCCAGGAGTTGGTGATAGACAGGGAGGCCTGGTGTGCTGTGATTCGTGGGGTCGCAAAGAGTCGGACACGACTGAGCNGAGTTGGACTGGTAAGAAAGCTGAGCGCAGAAGAATTGATGCTTCTGAACTGTGGTGTTGGAGAAGACTCTTGAGGGTCCCTTGGACTGCAAGGAGATCCAACCAGTCCATTCTAAAGAAGACCAGTCCTGGGTGTTCATTGGAAGGACTGATGCTGAGGCTGAAACTCCAGTACTTTGGCCACCTCATGTGAAGTGGCCTTCGCACCTCATGCGAAGTGGAAAAGACTCATTGAAAAAGACCCTGATGCTCAGAAGGACTGGGGGCAGGAGGAAAAGGGGACAACAGAGGATGAGATGGCTGGATGGCGTCACCGACTTGATATACATGAGTCTGAGTGAACTCCAGGAGTTGGTGATAGACAGGGAGGCCTGGTGTGCTGTGATTCGTGGGGTCGCAAAGAGTCGGACACGACTGAGCGACTGAACTGACTGAGAGACATATAATTTAAAAATATAATTTTAAAAATTCCCACTCACTATTAACAAATATTGTAAGACATTTACAAATAAATTTGACAATAAATACTCCAGACCTTTATGGAACACAAAAATATTATAACATTTTATTAAAGGGAAAAAAACTAAATGAATAAATAAATGGATAAATATACCAAGGTCACAAAAGTTATGGAGATTCTATATAATAATTCCACCAGAATTAAATAATAAAATTAGTGTAATCCCTAGCCAGACCACGGCAGTGCTTTTTATCAATTTTGTAAAGATAATCTTGAAATTCATATTAAAGATAAAATGCCAAGAATAATCAATATAATTTTATTAATAAAGAAGGTAAGGAAACTTGCCTTACCAAATAGAATTTCACAGTAAAAAGTTAAAGTTATTGAAAAACAAAGAGGCTCTGGTGACAGATCTATAAATAAGCCAATAGGACTGAGTCAAGAGCTAAAAATCAGAACTATATTAAATGGAAACTTGATGTATGACATGTGGCTTTCAAATCAGTAAAGGAGAATGGCATTGTGAAGAACAAAAAATGCTATCCATATGGGAAAAAGTTAAACTAGATCCTTACTTCATTCCATGCTGACAATTAGTTCCAAATTAATTAAAGGCACCAGTATGAAAAGCAAAACTTAAAAAATTATGGAAGACAATCCGCAGAGTCTCTATGTCTGAAGTGGCAAAGGACATCTTAAATCAGAAAAGTCCCACAAAATAAAGAAAAACACTGAGAAATTTAGCTACATTAAAATCCATCTGACAAAACAGCTATTAAAGCTAAAATACAAACTGCAGACTGGGAAATGTGTTTCCAACTCATGTAACTGACAATAGATTTGGATCAGGAATATCTAAGTAGAGACATACATAGAACTCAATAGAAAAATGGACAATCACTAATAGGCGATTCACAGAGAAGGAAGCATGACTGTATAATAAGAAAATGGGAAGATTTCCAGTCTCACTGGTTATCAAAGAGCTGTTTCACACCTGTCACACTGACAAAACTTTAGCCTTACAACACCAAGAACAGGTGAGATGGAAAAATAGGAATGGCTACACACAACTTGTGGTGGTGTAAACTGTACACCCTATTGGAGAAATAATAATAGGATTAGTCATAAAAATCCAGAAATTCCCTTTGATATTAATATATGCTAGAAAAACTTACATATGTACTCAGCAAGATTTGTACCAAGATCTTGACTGCTGCATGGTTCATAGTTGGGAGAGTTTTAAAACAACCCTAATATGTCTATCAGTAAAGGAATGAATGAGCCATGGTAGATGGACATAATACAATGTAGCAATCAGTATGAATGAACTCCATCTACAGGTGTCAATACAAATAAATACTGAAAATAAAGTATTAAACTAATAAGTAAGTTGCAAAACTACCAGAAGCAAATATGAAAAATTAATATTTCATAAATATAAGTAGCCAATGTCTGTCTTATCATTTCTGGACTTTTATTTTTGAAAGTTTTCTAGTTAAAAATTGTGCATTTGCTTAGTCACTCAGTCATGTCCAACTCTTTGCAACCCTATGGACTATAGCCCACCAGGCTCCTCTGTCCATGGAATTTCCCAGGTGAAAAACTGGAGTGGGTTGCCATTCCCTTCTCCAGGGGATCTTCCCAAGCCAGGGATTGAACCCAGACCTCCTGCCCTGCAGATGGATTCTTTACCGCCTGAATCACCAGGGAAGCCCTAAAAAATTGTTAGACAAGTGGATAAAACACATTTTCCCTGTATTCAAGACAGACCCTGTGCACAGGTTAATAAAGGCAGTGCCCTTGCTACTGCAGAATTCAAAATTGATGTGTGATGGATACATAAACAAATACTTGAATGGGAGATACAGATAATAGATATACAGAGAAGAATCAGCAAGTACACAAAAGACGGATAATCAGTTCTACCTGAGGTTAGAGAAGTTCAGAAGATCTTTGAAAATGTGATTACAAGTTGTTTCTCCATGAACGGGAAGAATTCAACTCAAGTGAATTGAATTGCTTCACATTTCACTCCATCCACAATTACACTTATAACAGCATCTGGACAAAACAGCAGCCACAATGCTTGAAGTCAGGACCTGCGTCTATAATTTTAAAGCCCTGTGCCTTGAAAGAACTTAGATAAATAAATCCTTGTGGAAGGTCCAGACTCTGGCCCCTAGATATAACAATAGGGCTTAAACGAGTTACCTGAGTGTAAATTTGGTGAAAGAGGTCATGGAAAGTCAGATTCAGGTTGATCCTTAAGCTGCATACTTGTCCCAGCTGGACAAACCAAGGTCAATTGCTCCGAATTTTATGAACCCCAGCCAATTCTATGATTTTATCAGGACACTGCTTTCTCACACTGTATAACAGATTATTTCTTAAAAGTTCAGTCTATACAATGCTCCTGGAAGATTTCTCCCCTTCATAATTGTTCAAGGAACACTCCAAGCTACAGGCTTAAATTTTCCCCCACATATTTATGCAATCTATCAGTACTGAGGACATAATCCATTTACTGTTTTAAAGAACCACCTCTTCTGTCTACAAATTAAGGGACTTGATGGTTATTTCGAATGTATGGCAAGTCTCATTAATAAATTGGGAACCTCAATTTCTCAGATTAGTATTTAATATAAGGCATTGCACATTACTGGCTTCCCCAGTGGCTTAACGGTAAAGATTCCTCCAGCAATGCAGGAGATGCAGGAAATGCAGGTTCAATCACTGGGTTGGGAAGATCCCTGGAGGAAGAAATGGCAACTCACTCCAGTATTCTTGGCAGGAGAATCTCACAGACAGAACCTGGTAAGCTGCAGTCCATGGGGTCACAAAGAGTTGGACACAACTGAAGCGACTAAGCATGCACGCATAGCACATTAGTGTTTACCAATGGTCATCATAACAATAGCATATGATCACAGCTTGTATCAAGTTCTTAACATTGACTCCAGAGAATCAGGTAAGAGTAGTGTGATGATATAATTTATCATTCAAGCCAGGACACTGTTGTGCATATGCCAGATGTTATATTTTTACTTAAAATTTAGAGGATTAACATACAGTTATCAATATAAGCCTTCCCATGGAAGTAATTTTTATTGGGTTTACTTCCATCTTCAGAGACAAGTGGGCAATTCCAGGACTTTTATAATGGCTGTGGATCTGCACAATACTGAAATGCCTTAAATGTTTAAAACTGGAGCAACACACACACATTAAAATGTTCAACATCATGTTAAAATTAAAATTTGGATCGTTCTTTAAGACGTTTTTAATGTTCATATTTGTTTCTTCATCTCAAATGCAGGAGGCAGAACCAGTAAGAAGCAAGAAAGCAAGATTTCTGGAAAAAATACTTGCCATTAGCATAACATTTTCAATAAACATCTTCTACAATTAGGAGTGTTTCCAAAAGGTATCAGAGGAGTTGAACACTTATGACAATAAAAGCAGTGCTATGAACAATCATGCCAGGACAACAGGCACTTAAGCATCTAGGACTCTTCAGGCCACCAGGACTCAACAGTCATCATAGGTACATTCCCAGGGATCTGCGTACGCTCAGTGGCTACATTGCATCCAGCTCTTTGCGACCCCATGGACTATAGCCCACCAGGCTCCTCTGTGGGGAGGGATTCTCCAGGCAAAAATACTGGAGTGGATTGCCATTTCCTCTCCAGGGGATCTTCTCCACCTAGGGAGTGAACCCACATCTCCTGCATTGGCAAGAGGATTCTTTTACCACTGAGCCACCTAGGAACCCCTTATGTATCTACATGTGATTATATTTGTCACTCCTCATTCAGGCATCAGGGAACTATCTTGTAATCACTTTATCTTGGAGGATTCTGTAGGAAATCACATTGCTTAGAGTTAAGATGTTCTGTGGGTCCCTGCCTGGGGTTTATTTTTATGACCATGGTGAGCATTTGTCAACACCCACTTTGAAATTGTTCCAAACTAAAATTCTTGTGGCCGTGCCTTAGGGGCCTTGGTCACCCATCTGTTCATGTGCTGGAATAAACTAGAAATTATTTTTAGGGATAATCTTGGCTTACTCCTCAGTACTTGTTCAGTCCATCACTCTGTGGAGTTGGAATGGCCTCCTACATAATTCTGCAAGGAAAAACACACTATCAAAAAGACAAAGTATAATCATTAGACTGGGGGAAATACGGGCAAAGGAGAACACAAGAGAGCTGTCCCTTGTTCAGAAAACGCCAGTGCTTAAGGGTGTGCGGGTCTGCACTTAACCAGAGCACGGACCACCTGTATCCCCAAACACTGATTTGAGAGGATACTGTCAAACACAGCTACTCAACATTTTCAGTTAATAGCTTGGTTGAGAGAGAAATGCATTTTACAGAATTGCCTGAATTGTACTTGTGTGCTCAGTTGAGTCCGAGTCTTTGCATAGACTGGAGCCCACCAGGCTCATCTATCTATGGAATTCTCCAGGCAAGAATACTGGAGGGGGCTGTCATTTCCTTCTCCAGGGGATCTTCTCGACTCAGAGATCAAATCCACATCTCCTACACTGGCAGACAGATTCTTTACCGCGGCGCCACCTGGGAAGCCTGACTAACTTTGCCGGCATTATACGTTGTCTCTTCACTCCTATAAAAGCTGATCCATCCCTAAGTTAAGAGGACCACAGAACACCCTCACACCTGGCCTGCATTGCTTCGGGAGCTCATATAATTCTGCTGCTAAGCTGTACTGATGTGTGCTGCCAACAGCCTACACAGAGTGAGGGTAAAGAAACAATCCTATGAAGCCTGTCCTATTTCTTGTGGAAGAAATTGTTTATTTTACTAACAGATCCTTTGCTATGAGGTCATTTAGAATAAATTTTCTCAGGGATCAGGACCACAAATAATTGTACATGTTTTTAGAAATAGGTATTATGTCTCACGGGCGCAACAGCTCACATTTCCCTCTTAGTGTGGGCTGCTAGGAATCTGAGAGCCTCGTCTGCAATCCTCTAACAGCGTTTGGGAACTAAACAACAGGCATTGTGCATTCTAACTTCCTCCTTTCATCACAGCCAATCATTCCATCCTTTATTTTCTCATCACCATAATTCCCTCACTGTTAGAAGCTCTGGGGGCCTCTCTTGTAGCTCAGTCAGTAAGCCTGCAATGCAGGAGACCTGGGTTCGATTCCTGGGTCAGGAAGATCCCCTGGAGAAGGAAACAGCAACCCACTCCAGTATTCTTGCCTGCAGAATTCCATGGACAGAGGAGCTCAGCGGGCAACAGTCCATGGAGTCTCAATAGTCGGACATGACTTAGTAACTAAATCGTCANGGGTTCGATTCCTGGGTCAGGAAGATCCCCTGGAGAAGGAAACAGCAACCCACTCCAGTATTCTTGCCTGCAGAATTCCATGGACAGAGGAGCTCAGCGGGCAACAGTCCATGGAGTCTCAATAGTCGGACATGACTTAGTAACTAAATCGTCATAGAAGTCCTGAGGTACTGTAGTTGTGTTTGTGGGTTTCAGGGAACAAGGTAAGATATATATAGTTACACAAATACTGAGGTGCATACATACAAAATGAAGAAAGCTTATGAAACCCCCTGGCCTCCTTTCCTCAGCTGTGAAATAAGATGATTAGGTACTGTAATCTCATCTCCCCAGTGCTAACAGCACGTACTTCTAAATTTTGATTTCTCAAATTGACTCAGCCACTGATGTCTGAACACCCTGAGGCAGATTCTACTCCTCAACCTCTCCATCTTCGAAATCAGTCACATTTTATTTTATGATTCCTTACAACTTTATAAAACAATATGGTCTCTAAAACAGCCCTACTTACTTTTCCGTAACACTAATTACAGCACCAGGAGCATCCATGAATTGTACTGCAATGCTCTAGAATATCACTTTGAATCACTTCCTTTCTGACAGGCTACCATCCTCCCCACCACCACCGCCCCCGCCCCACCACACACACACAGAGCTCTGATTTCATATTAACCAACATAAATTATTTCTTATAGTCACCTTCCAAACCAGCCACAAAATTTTCATTCTGGTTTTCTTGGATCAAGACCATAATAGAAGGAAAACATTTTCACTTTTTAATAGATGAACCGATACTACTTCAATATTGCTACACTAATTCAGTTGAAAAGACTATGAGACAAAATGCAAAATCGCCACCTTCCAGGCAGTGGCTGAGAAGCAGTGTAACCTAGTGTTTACTGTGGTGTAAGACTGCCTCTATCCCAATTCCAGATCTGCCACTTTCTAGGCCTGACTTCAAGCAAGTTACCCAATAGTTCTGTGCCCCTATTTTCTCATCTGTGAAATGCGAGTAAGCTGATACAGAATCAAGTGAATGAATACAAGTAATGAAAGATGCCTAACGCCTAGAAGCATACAATGTTGACTATCATTATCACTCAGTCGAAAGAGCTATAGAATTTAATAGACTAATGAACAGTATCTGCAATGAATTGAGCTGTAATTGCTAATCATAGAAATACAGCTGCATCAAATTTTTTTTAATAGACATTTGGTTTCCTTTTTGGACAGTAGTTGTTCCATTCTTCAGTTGTGTCTGACTTTTTGCTGCTCCATAGACTACAGCAGGCCAGGCTTCCCTGGCCTTCACCATTTCCCAGAGTTTGCTCAAATTCAAGTCTATTGAGTCGGTAATGCTATCTAACCATCTCATCCTCTGTCATCCCCTTCTCCTGCCCTCAATCTTTCCCAGCATCGGGGTCTTTTGGACAGTAGCAAACTACTGATCTGTAAGGAATATAAAATATAAGATGGCAAAATGATTTCAATTACATGCCAGTTTTCTCCTGGTATAATAGAAAGCAGCACAAGTCACTAATATATTAAAAGATTTATGGAAATATTTGAATGACAATTATGTCAGTATTTTCCTATCTTCATTTTTGAAGTATTTGCACTCTCTCTTGAAGGTTAAATAAAAAAGCTGAAATGAATGGAGGAAGACCAAAGTTTTAAGACACTCTAATGGCTGTAAATAAACAAATATGTCTAAAAGGGCCACGTGGTAAATCAATTCCCAAACTTGGCCCAGTTCACTGACATTTACATTTCACCAATGGCACAGTGGTAAAGAATCCATCTGCCAATGCAGGAGGCGCAAGAGACTTGGGTTTGATCCCTGAGTCTGGAAGATCCCCTAGAGAAGGAGATGGCACACTACTCCAGTATTCTTGCCCGGAAAATTCCATGGACAGAGGAGCCTGGCGGATTACAGCCCACAGGGTCACAAAGAGTCAGATATGATTGAGCACACACACAGAATGCCTACCCAGACTGCAGAAGCACTCACACACAGTGTGCTTCTTATGAGCTACACTTCATAACTGACATAACTTATGTAATTTTTTTGAAAAATTAACTTAAGTCATACCATAACCTTTTGACATTGGTTCCCCACATGACTAGCACTTACCCTCCCTTTCCTCAGAAACACTGAACTGTCTATTTCTGTTTAGAGGAAGTGATTCATCTCTTTATTTTAGGCTCATGTTACAGCTTGAGTTTTATGTGCCAATTCTTGAAAACAATTCTAAAACTCACATCATGAAACGTGAGTTATGAGCCCACAGAGAATTGTTTCAGTTTCCTGAGGGAGCTTAATACTCAGCCCAGCCATCTGGAGAGCAGTCCCCACGTTATCCCCACGGCACACCTACCCCCCTCCATAGATTTAGTTTGGGTCTAACTTACGCCCCCTCAATTGATTTAAAGGCTGACCACTGCTCAGTGACATCACTCTTCAATCTCGGTACCATTCCTTACAGCGTTTAAATCTGTTACATCATGCAGGCTGAAGTCTCTCTTCTGGAAGTCAGAATGACTAATGTTACACAAAACAGACATCAAACACTTGGCTGACAGAGGCTCTATTTGGAGGCATCTCCCAACTCATCACCATCTCCCTGTTGAACAGTTCATTTCCTCTAAGTCACTTCCCGAATCTCTTTGGGTGTCATGCTGTAATAGCAGGACCTCATTTTATGTCATGCTTCCAACTCACTCTGTACTATAGCGATCTATTATATTAGATTTATTTTATTTATATTAGATTCACTTATTTTATCTGTATTAACTATCATATAGATTTATTTTCCTTAATGAGTGAGTGAGTGAAGTTGCTCAGTCGTGTCCGACTCTTTGCAACCCCATGGACTGTAACCTACCAGGCTCCTCCGTCCATGGGATCCTCCAGGTAAGTATACTGGAGTGGGTTGCCATTTCCTTCTCTAAAATTTTCCTTAATACTTTACCAGAATCTGAAGGGGTCAATCTTTGCTCTAGGGTTCCTAGAAAGGTCTAGATGTTTTTTTGTTGCTGTTTATTCACTAAGTCATGCCCTGTGCTTTGTGACCTCATAGACTATATAGCCCGCCAGGCTCCTCTGTCTATGGAATTTTTCCAGGTAAGAATACTGGATCAGGTCACCATTTCCTCCTGCAGAGGATCTTGCTGACCCAGGGATCAAACCTTCATCTCCTGCACTGTCAGGAGGATTCTTTACCACTGAGCCACCAGGAAGCCCAGAAAGATCTCTATACCTGTCTTCCGTAACCAACAAAACAACTTTTTTTGCTTGATTTATTTTTACGTATTTAGTTTTTTCAACCAATGTAACTCTTGGAGGCCATCCAGTCATTACTCACATTCTTCTAAGTTGTATCGGATCACAAAGAAGCCACCCCCAGGGACTAGCTTGCCTCTGTGAGACGGTGCACCTCTGCCTACCTGCAGATATCACCATCACATTTGCAGCCAGGAGAAATATCGTTCAGTAACATGCAGCTTGTCACAACTGCTTCTTTATCATCTGCCATTCCGGCTTTTCCTGTTCTGGTTAAACTTGGGTAACTGTCTTATGAGGTTAGTACATCTTCCATTTTATTCACAGAATCCTCCCTCTCTGACCTTTCTTCTCCCTGAAGAATAAACCAAGATAACTACACAGAAGGTCTCAAATGACTGGAGAAAAAGCCTTTCCCATTTCACGAGCTTTAAAATGAAACATTTCTATCATTCAAAACTACTGCATGTCTGCTTCGTGCCCAACACTGTTATAGGTGCAGCTGTGAATGGCTCAAGCTGAGCACATGTGTGTGATCCTGTGCATAGTCCATTCGAGTGGGGAGGAAGGGGATAGACAGTAAACAGGCACATACACAGCACATAACCCATCAGGTGGTTATAGGGCTTGCAAGGAAAATCGAGCAGAGTAAAGGAAAATTCCATGCAAGGTGCTGCAGGTGTGGGAGTGTGTGTGCTCAGCTGCCCAGTCACATCCAACTCTCTGCGACCCCATGGACTCTGTCCGTGGGATTTTCCAGGCAAGAATACTAGCGTGAGGTGGGATCTTCCTGACCCAGGGATCAAAATGGGGTTTCTTACATCTCCTGCATTGGCAAGCAGATTCTTTACCACTAGTGCCACCAGGGAAGCCCGACAGGTGTGGGAGAGTGCTGTTTGAACTAAGAAGGCAGAGCGTCTGGGTAACATAAACATGGTAGAGAAAACTTAAACATACCACTCGAGCCAGGCCACTGGGGTCAAATCCACTTGTGTTGTAAATGTAATAGCCATGTGAATGTTCTATTTTTGCTGCATAATAAACCCCCTAATGCTCTGTGGCTTAAAACAATAATCATCATTTCACTCCGTGAATCCATGTGTCAGGAATTCTGGCAGTACAGTAGAAAGTGCTTATCTGTATATGTAATGTCTGGGGCCCTGCCTGGGTGACCTGAAAAGCCGGGGGCTAAGCTGTGACAACTGGGGCTCACTGAGCATCAGTCCGTCTACACGGGGTCCTCTCACTTGGCCCCCATCAGCCTCCTCCCAGCATGATGATCTCAAAGTATCTCAGAACTCCAAGAGCAAACACTTTTTGTCAAGAGACGAGAAATGAAAGTTGCCAAACTCTTCAGGACTGGACCCAAACATTGGCAAAGCATCACTTCTGGTATATTCTATTAGCCAAGGCAGACAGGTGCACTGGGAGGTGACTCCTCTCAATGAGAGAATGTCAAAGAACCTGTGGGCATTTTTACTCTGCCAGAGTGTCCTTGGGCCAGCTCCATGATTTCTCCATAGCCCGATTCCTCAACTGTTAATATGGACAATAACTGAATCTACATCTTAGCTTTGTGAGAAAAATTAATTAGTTAATAAAAGTAGAGAGTCTGGAAAACAACTAGCATTCAATAAGCATTCATTGTTTTCAAGCTATTTTTAATATTCTTTTAGTATGAGCACTGAATTTAAAATAGCTTTTTCCGGGGGCTTCCTTGGTGGCTCAGTGGTAAAGAATGTGCCTTCCAATGCAGGCAACATGGGTTCGATCCCTGATCCAGGAAGATCCCACATGCCACAGGATAGCTAAGCCTGTGCGCCACAACTATTGAACCTGTGCTCTAGAACCCAGGTTCTAGAGCACAAAAGAGAAGCCACCACAGTGAGAAGCCCAAGCACCACTAGAGAGTGGCCCCTGCTGGCCGAAACCAGAGAAAAGCTGGTGCAACAACAAAGACCCAGCATAGCCAAAAATAAATTCAAACAGAATAAAATAGCATTTTCCCCTTAAGACACAGATCCACTGGTCTTTAAATGTATATGATGGCAAAGAATCTGCCATCAGATATTTCTTATGGAAATGTACAAAGTTTGGCTAGATTTACAATGAATAACAATAGCTCTGCCCCCTCAAGTTCCCCACCCTATACACACACACTGAATCCCCTGCTTTTTCACTCTCAACCCCAGGAACGAGTTGGTAAAAAAGGTTCTTGGTCATTTGGAAAGGGGTTGGAGAAAAGAAAAAGACCAGGATAAAATCAAAATTGATTCTCTGATCTGTTAATTTGCCAACACAGAAAATAAACCAAACACAAGATCTGTGTTTCCCTTTTACTGATGGGTATGTCACTCTACTGAGAAGGACCAAAAAAAAAAAAAAAAAAAAAAAAAAAACACCCAACCNAATTGATTCTCTGATCTGTTAATTTGCCAACACAGAAAATAAACCAAACACAAGATCTGTGTTTCCCTTTTACTGATGGGTATGTCACTCTACTGAGAAGGACCAAAAAAAAAAAAAAAAAAAAAAAAAAAACCACCAACCTTTCATTAGCAAGAATTTCTTAAAAAGGAAGAACAAACAAAAGCTATTTCAAAAACAAAATAACACAAATATAAAATCCCAGTCAAATTCGTTCTCAAGTGGACACAGTGATTTATGTTCTGTTTAACTTTTCCCTTTTTTCCCCTCCAACTCACTGTGAAAACCTCATTTAACAGATGAGAAAACAGTGTGTTGAATCAATCAACGTTGATTAAATTACATTTAACATCTGTTGTAGAGTCAGAAATGTGAAGATTTGAGGGAGATTTTGGTATCTTCATTCTCATCTCAACTTGGAGCCAGGATGTCCACACAACCTGCCAGACAGATGGGATTAGTCAGCACTGAAGGATGGATGAGGTGTTTCTTTTGTGGAAAGTATTTATATACTTGTCACTTGGTCATGAAATAGAGACAGCTTAAATGTGCATTTCCCCAAAGTGAAAGAATTCTTTCAGAGGGTGGCTTGTCGCCATATGCTTTCTCCTCTATTCAAGTTTTCCCCCACTGTTTACAATTATTCAATTCAATTCAATTCAGTTGCTCAGTCGTATCCGACTCTGCAACCCCGTGAACTGCAGCACGCCAGGCTTCCCTGTCCATCACCAACTCCCGGAGTCCACCCAAACCCATGTCCATTGAGTCAGTGATGCCATCCAGCCATCTCATCCTCTGTCATCCCTTTCTCCTCCTGCCCTCAATCTTTCCTAGCATGAGGGTCTTTTCAAATGAGTCAGCTCTTCGCATCAGGTGGCTAAACTATTGGAGTCTCAGCTTCCACATCAATCCTTCCAATGAAAACCAAGGACTGATCTTCTTTAGGAATGACTGGTTGGATCTCCTTGCAGTCCAAGGGACTCTTAATAGTCTTCTCCAACACCACAATTCAAACGCATCAATTCTTCTGCGTTCAGCTTTCTTCATAGTCCAATTCTCACATCCAAACTGAAGAACAAAAGACTGGGGAGGATCCCAGAGATGATGTCATTCAGTATCCCATTATGTAATAAACCACCTCAAATTCAGTGGCTTACAACAATATATTATTCTCCTGATTCTGAGCTCACATGAGCAGTTCCTCTACTCTCTGTAATATGGCTGAAGCCTCTCAGGAGGCTTAACCATCTGGGAGTTTGGCCTCCCTCCAGGAGCCTGACATCATTGAGTCATCTAGCCCAATCTTCTTTTCAGCACACCTTGCTTCCAAGATGGAGAATTCTCAGAGGACAGGCTCCACTATGCAAGCACTCATCAACCCTCCACTTGGGTCATGTTTGCTAATGAGCTGTTGGCTGCAGCAAGTCACATGGCTGAGCTCAGAGTCAATTTGCAAATTACCTCTCTCCTAATTTGATACTGTCATAAATTGGGCTCCGTGAAAATAGACTCTAAGACAGAGATAAACATACAAGAAATTTGTTGGGAAAGTTATTGGGATCAAGGGAAGAGAGGGAACAAAGCAAAATTTGGTGAAGGCAGAGTTGTCCTCAACAAAGGTAAAAAGTCAACTCAGCTGATCCACCAGGGAACTCTGAAGCTGGACTGACCCTGGTTCTGAGAGAGAATGAGAACGCCAGGTCCATGAACCCCTGCCTTGACATTCACAGGCTGCAGGCTTCTCCAGGAAGGGACGTGGCCTGGGGCAAGGCTTCAGTTCAGTTCAGTTCAGTTCAGTTGCTCAGTCGTGTCCAACTCTTTGCGACCCCATGAATCACAGCATGCCAGGCCTCCCTGTCCATCACCATCTCCCGGAGTTCACTCAGACTCACGTCCATCAAGTCCATGATGCCATCCAGCCTCTGTCATCCCCTTCTCCTCCTGCCCCCAATCCCTCCCAGCATCAGAGTCTTTTCCAATGAGTCAACTCTTCGCATGAGGTGGCCAAAGTACTGGAGTTTCAGCTTTAGCATCATTCCTTCCAAAGAAATCCCAGGGCTGA
>SJYX01010419.1:11429-66052 GCA_006410675.1 Oreotragus oreotragus | reverse complement strand
TTCAGCTTTAGCATGATTCCCTCCAAAGAAATCCCAGGGCTGATCTCCTTCAGAATGGACTGGTTGGATCTCCTTGCAGTCCAAGGGACTCTCAAGAGTCTTCTCCAACACCACAGTTCAAAAGCATCAATTCTTTGGCGCTCAGCTTTCTTCACAGTCCAACTTTCACATCCATACATGACCACAGGAAAAACCATAGCCTTGACTAGGCAGACCTTAGTCGGCAAAGTAATGTCTCTGCTTTTGAATATACTATCCAGGTTGGTCATAACTTTTCTTCCAAGGAGTAAGCGTCTTTTAATTTCATGGCTGCAGTCACCATCTGCAGTGATTTTGGAGCCCCCAAAAATAAAGTCTGACACTGTTTCCACTGTTCAGTAAATCTTTAATCCAATTTTCTGTTGATATGCAAGGCTGTGTTCATTGAGGCCAAGCTACGGTAGGGGTAATGGCAGTAATGGCAACCTCCTTCAAAAAGACTTATGCCAGCACTGTTGTATTCAGTGCCCCTGACCCCGAGGCAGGTCATTGTTGACCCACGCCTCTGTGGGAGATTCCCGTACATTCACAGGCAAGTCTGGTTCGGTCTCTTGTGGGGTTACTGCTCCTTTCTCCTGGAGTAGCAGTGGGCATCAAGAGATGATATGTAAGCAAGTTAAGGACATTACAACTTGCTTCCTTACCAGACCTGCAATCTGGATCAGGGATTCATTTCTTCCATCTGGCTGGAAGATCTACAAGATGCCCCATGTCAATAATAACCTCTTTTCTTTTATATTTTTGCCTTTCTCAAGATTTGACTCATAGCTCAATACATCTCTGTTCAACTGTTTGTCTTGTGATATGTGGCAATACAATGACAGTTCTTCTGAAAATCTGCTCCTTTTCAACAAAGTGAACACCTTCACTGCCATATTTAGTATGAGGATCCTCCCATCAAGTCTCTGAGACCCTTCTAATATTAAAATACTACAAGTATTCTATTTCGTAGTGCTAAAAATCTTTCCAAACCCTCTCCCTGTCTTCACCTTCGATTCCCTGAGATTCTTCCCTTCAGTCTTATGCTTCTGGATGAGTAATAAATAGCTCTACAATTTTATCTGAATAGTCACAGGGATATCATGAGCTTGCCAGTCTTCATGTGATAATAGATACTACCAATGATGATGACAGGAACCACTTACTAGGTAGCTACTATGTGCTTTTACATGTATTATCTCATATACATATTTTCTTTCTTTTTAAAAAAGATTTCTTTATTTGCTGCACTGGGTCTTAGTTGTGGCATGCAGTATCTTCATCTTCACTGTTGCATGTGGGATCTACTTCCCTGACCAGGGATCAAAACCAGCCCCCTGCACTGGGAGCGCGAGTCTTAGTCACTGGACTTACCAGGGAAGACCTTCATATATGTATTTTCCCTTTATACATGAAAGAACTGATACTCAGGAGCCTAAATAACTTTTTTCAAAGTTCCTGAGCTATTAAGGATCTGGGGTGGTATATCAGGGTTCAAATGACATCCTCAAAAGAGATGATTAAAGAAAGTTTAACGAAGGAACAGTTTTAAGGTGTGAGCAGAGTTACAGACATTCTGTAAGGGGTGATAAAACAAACCTTGGACAGAAATGGCATAAAGCTTTCACTATCCTTGGGCACAAAGGTGAAAGAAGGATCAGTAGATACTGGAAGCTGGAGTGAAAACTGTATAAGAGGGACACCTGTTAGGAGCAGCCACAGCCAAACTGCAGTCTAGCAGAGTGGGAACTGGGAAAATAAACATCCCGACCTCACTTTAAATCCTCAAATTACCTACCAGAACCTCCCATTGGCTAAACCCAACAAGAAGCAAGAGAATAAACGTTGAGTCAACCTCCTAGCACACAGAGCAAGGTGAAGGGTGGAATGTGGGTCTGAAGGAAAATGAAGAACATCCCTCAGAAGTGAGATACAAACACTGGTATGTCTAACTCCAAAGCCCTTGATCTTGTCAAAATGCCATGATAACTTTATCTCAAACTAAGAGCTCACTGAAAGCAAAATGGCTGTTTGAGAAGGCCTTACAAACAGCTGTGAAAAAAAGAGAATTGAAAAGCAAAGGAGAAAAGAAAAGATATACCCATTTGAATGCAGAGATCCAAAGAATAGAAAGGAGAGATAAGAAAGCTTTCCTCAGAGATCAATTCAAAGAAATGGAGGAAAACAATAGAATGGGAAAGATGAAAGATCTCTTCAAGAAAATTAGAGACACCAAGGGAATATTTCATGAAAGATGGGCACAATAAAGGACAGAAATGGTGGGGACATAACAGAAGCAGGAGATATTAAGAAGAGGTGGCAAGAATACACAGAAAAAGATCTTCATGACCCAGATAATCATGATGATATGATCATTTACCTAGACCAGACATCCTGAAATGCAAAGTCAAGTGGGCCTTAGGAAGCATCACTATGAACAAAGCTAGTGGAGGTGATGGAATTCCTGAAAGATGATGCTATGAAAGTGCTGCACTCAATATGCCAGCAAATTTCGAAAACTCAGCAGTGGCCACAGGACTGGAAAAGGTCCGTTTTCATTCCAATCCCAAAGAAAGGCAATGCCAAAGAATGTTCAAACTGCTGCACAATTGCACTCATCTCACATGCTAGTAAAGTAATGCTCAAAATTCTCCAATCCAGGCTTCAACAGTACGTGAACTTCCAGATGTTCAAGCTGGGTTTAGCAAAGGTAGAGGAACCAGAGATCAAATTGCCAACATCCGCTGGATCATTAAAAAAGCAAGAGAGTTCCAGAAAAACATCTATTTCTGCTTTATTGACTACGCCAAAGCCTTTGACTGTGTGGATCACAGTAAACTATGGACAATTCTGAGAGAGATGGGAATTCCAGACCACCTGATCTGTCTCTTGAGAAATCTGTATGCAGGTCAGGAAGCAACAGTTAGAACTGGACATTGAACAACAGACTGGTTCCAAATAGGAAAAGGAGTATGTCAAGGCTGTATATTGTCACCCTGCTTATTTAACTTATATGCTGAGTACATCATGAGAAACGCTGGACTGGAAGAAGCACAAGCTGGACTCAAGATTGCCCGGAGAAATATCAATAACCTCAGATATGCAGATGACACCACCCTTATGGCAGAAAGTGAAAAGGAACTCAAGAGCCTCTTGATGAAAGTGAAAGAGGAGAGTGAAAAAGTTGGCTTAAAGCTCAACGTTCAGAAAACGAAGATCATGGCATCCAGTCCCATCATTTCATGGCAAATAGAAGGGGAAAAAGTGGAAACAGTGATAGACTTTATTTTGGGAGGGATCCAAAATCACTGGGGATGATGACTGCAGCCATGAAATTAAAAGAAGCTTGCTCCTTGGAAGAAAAGTTATGACCAACCTAGACAGCATATTAAAAAGTGGAGACATTATTTTGCCAACAAAGGTCCATTTAGTCAAAGCTATGGTTTTTCCAGTAGTCATGTATGGATGTGAGCTGGACTATAAAGAAAGCTGAGCACTGAAGTATTGATGCTTTTGAACTATGGTGTTGGAGAAGAGTCCCTTGGATGGCAAGAATATCTAACAGGCCATCTTAAAAGAAATCAGTCCTGAATATTCATTGGAAGGACTGATGCTGAGGCTGAAACTCCAATACTTTGACCACCTGATGCAAAGAACTGACTCACTGGGAAATACCCTGATGCTGGGAAAGATTGAAGGTGGGGGGAGAAGGGGATGACAGAGGATGAGATGGTTGGATGGGATCACTGACTCAATGGACATGAATTTGAGTAAACTCTGTGAGTTGGCGATGGACAGGGAGGGCTGGTGTGCTGCAGCCCATGGGGTCGCAAAGAGTTGGACACGACTGAGCAACTGAATTGAACTGAAGAGCTCAAGATTTCTAATATTTGATCTCCAAATTCAAATTCCATTGCTAGATATGTGTCTCAGGCACTCATTCACTTTCCAGATAACCTTATTTCTTCCAAGTTATTCTTGCAAATAATGACCTGAAGAAGCAGAGAAGAGAACTGTTCCAGCACCCATAGGTTCCAGCACCCATAGGTTCTGAAGTGTCCTATTCAGCACAGGGCTTCCCTTGTGGCTCAGCTGGTAAAGAATCCGCCTGCAATGTGGGAGGCCTAGGTTCGATCTCTGGGTTGGGAAGGAAAAGGCTACCCACTCCAGTATTCTGGGCTGGAGAATTCCATGGACTATATAGTCCATGGGATCGCAAAGAGTCAGACATAACCCGGCGACTTGCACACACATTCAGTGCAGAAGAATTCCTGTATATATTGGTGATTACATTTGCTCACACAAATGATTCATTAAGACTGGGATATCTTAGCAGATTCTGCCACAGCCCAGACACATGCTTCAGGAAGTCAGTCCTCTCCTGACTGGAGGACTGGTACAACCCATAGTCCTTTAAAATCTTTTATACTCCTTGATCTCTTTGGTCTTTATCCTCCTTCCCTGTCTACCTCTTTCTTAAGGAGGAAAATCAACAGATATTCCCCAAGCTCTTTCACATTCTCCTCAATCAGGGAATCTATTAAGACTCCCAGTGACATCTGATTACTGAGTCATTGTATAACCAACATGCCCTCATCCATGGGCATCTTCTGTGACTTTCCCCAAAGATGAGGAAATAGGAATTTTATTGGTCAGTTCTCAGGACAAGAATTGGGCCACTTTTTCAAGCGGCAATATCATTGCTTCTTAAAAAAATAATGTAAAATAAAACAAGTATGCACAAAATCCTAAGAAATCTATTTAAAAAACCTTCTAGAACTAATAAATGAATCTAGGAAGGTCATGGGTTACAAAGAAAATATATAAAATCAATTGTATTTTTATAGACTATCAGTGAAAAACTAGAAAATAAAAATCAAAGAAACAGCATCAATTACAGTTAAAAATGAAATAGGAATATATTTAATACTGTACATTGAAAACTATAAAATGTTGCTATTATAAATTGAGAATATCTAAATAAACTGAGATACATATGTTCATGAATTGCAAGTCTCAATATTGGTAAGATATCAGTTTTCTCTAAATTGATTATAAATTCAACATTATCTCTGTCAAAATCCTAGGAGTCATTTTTCGCAGAAATTGACACACTGATTCTAAAATATAAATGAAATTACAAATGATATAAAATATTTGAAACCATTTTGAAAAAGGAGCAGAAGTTGGAAGACTTACTCTACCTGAGTTCAAGACTTACTATAAAACTATAGAACTCAAGCTGTGTGATACTGGTGTAAGGATAGGGAAATGGATCAATGGATTACATAGTTCACACACATATATTTTCAAAAAGGTGCCAAGGTAATTCAAAGAGGGGAAAGGACAATCTTCAACAAATGTTGCAGGAATTACTAAATATCTTTATGAGGAAAAAAATGAACCTCAACCATTAACGTCATATTATATCAAAAATTAACTTGAAATAGATCATAGAATAAAACATAAAACTAAAACTATAAAACTCCTAGAGGAAGACATAAGAAAAAACCTTTGAGAACTTGAAACAGGCAATGATTTTTTTTCAAGACACAAAAGTCTTGAAACATAAAATAAACAAACTAATAAATTTAATAGCAAGAGTCCTGAGGCTACTGCCCAGGCAGTTTAGCTTGGCACCCAGATGAGTCTCTTCCCCTTTGCTTATTTTTGTCCTGTGTTAAGCATGTTGAACTGACCCTTGGCAGAAGCTCTGGAGTTCTACATGGCTTGAGTAAAAATGCTCCAGACTTACTTGCCAAAGCTGCAATGGGTCTCAGTCTCAGCTAACAATAACATGTTGAGTTTGCCTTTGTTCTTTATAAATGTGTATCTTTGTAAACACATAAAGAAAAGAAGAGGCTGAGCTAAGACAAATTTTATGCTTTCCTGGGTCTTAGGCCAAAATAATAGCCAACTTTGTTAATGCTCCATGATTAGCACAGGCTTAATGTACTGTTGCCAAGCTTTGTCTCATTCCATGGTTTAAGAACCAGTGTCTTAAGTTAAATTAGAATCCTTAAACTTAATTAATTGGAGGCCACAGTTTATAACCCTTCCTGAAGAAGGAGAACTCTTCCCAAGAGGGTGTGTCTCCATAACCCTCACTGTCACCTTTGGAATACAGTATATCGAGATTGCTGTGGATACTGTCTCCACTACTGAAACACAAGTGCTGCCAAAGGCTCCAACCCTGGCTTAACAGAAGGCATGGACATTGATAAAGATGCATCTCTCCTTATAGGACTCAGATGTTTTAACTGGTTGAAACTCCCATAAACTCTCTAAATCCCTGTCTTCAGGGTCAGGACAACGAGATAGGTCAAAGAAATCTAAACACAAAAGCAGCTGAGGCTGAAGGCATCCTTTGAAGGAAGAGCACATGTCAGTGACCTCATAGATATGATTCCAAAGACTGTACCTCTGGCTTAGTCCCTGAATAGCCCTGGACCTGTGGACTTGAATCTCTATTCTTCTTCATGAACTCATCAATATCTGAATTTCTGATCATGCTGAAACCTCCCCTCAGAACCTCAGGATTCTAGAAATGTCTTTAGCATTGGAGGTGTTCCTTTTGGTATAATCCCAGCTGACCTGCTTTGCCCAACACTGGTTGCTATTCTGTTTTATAATAAAAGCACAGAACTGAGGGAAGCTTTTGAGGTTTTGTAGGTGGGCTGCAGTCCATGGGGTTGCTAAGAGTTGGACACAACTGAGTGACTTCACTTTCATTTTTCACTTTCATCCATTGGAGAAGGAAATGGCAACCCACTCCAGCATTCTTGCCTGGAGAATCCCAGGGACAGGGGAGCCTGTGATGCTGGGAAAGATTGAAGGTGGGGGGAGAAGGGGATGACAGAGGATGAGATGGTTGGATGGGATCACTGACTCAATGGACATGAATTTGAGTAAACTCTGTGAGTTGGCGATGGACAGGGAGGGCTGGTGTGCTGCAGCCCATGGGGTCGCAAAGAGTTGGACACGACTGAGCAACTGAATTGAACTGAAGAGCTCAAGATTTCTAATATTTGATCTCCAAATTCAAATTCCATTGCTAGATATGTGTCTCAGGCACTCATTCACTTTCCAGATAACCTTATTTCTTCCAAGTTATTCTTGCAAATAATGACCTGAAGAAGCAGAGAAGAGAACTGTTCCAGCACCCATAGGTTCCAGCACCCATAGGTTCTGAAGTGTCCTATTCAGCACAGGGCTTCCCTTGTGGCTCAGCTGGTAAAGAATCCGCCTGCAATGTGGGAGGCCTAGGTTCGATCTCTGGGTTGGGAAGGAAAAGGCTACCCACTCCAGTATTCTGGGCTGGAGAATTCCATGGACTATATAGTCCATGGGATCGCAAAGAGTCAGACATAACCCGGCGACTTGCACACACATTCAGTGCAGAAGAATTCCTGTATATATTGGTGATTACATTTGCTCACACAAATGATTCATTAAGACTGGGATATCTTAGCAGATTCTGCCACAGCCCAGACACATGCTTCAGGAAGTCAGTCCTCTCCTGACTGGAGGACTGGTACAACCCATAGTCCTTTAAAATCTTTTATACTCCTTGATCTCTTTGGTCTTTATCCTCCTTCCCTGTCTACCTCTTTCTTAAGGAGGAAAATCAACAGATATTCCCCAAGCTCTTTCACATTCTCCTCGATCAGGGAATCTATTAAGACTCCCAGTGACATCTGATTACTGAGTCATTGTATAACCAACATGCCCTCATCCATGGGCATCTTCTGTGACTTTCCCCAAAGATGAGGAAATAGGAATTTTATTGGTCAGTTCTCAGGACAAGAATTGGGCCACTTTTTCAAGCGGCAATATCATTGCTTCTTAAAAAAATAATGTAAAATAAAACAAGTATGCACAAAATCCTAAGAAATCTATTTAAAAAACCTTCTAGAACTAATAAATGAATCTAGGAAGGTCATGGGTTACAAAGAAAATATATAAAATCAATTGTATTTTTATAGACTATCAGTGAAAAACTAGAAAATAAAAATCAAAGAAACAGCATCAATTACAGTTAAAAATGAAATAGGAATATATTTAATACTGTACATTGAAAACTATAAAATGTTGCTATTATAAATTGAGAATATCTAAATAAACTGAGATACATATGTTCATGAATTGCAAGTCTCAATATTGGTAAGATATCAGTTTTCTCTAAATTGATTATAAATTCAACATTATCTCTGTCAAAATCCTAGGAGTCATTTTTCGCAGAAATTGACACACTGATTCTAAAATATAAATGAAATTACAAATGATATAAAATATTTGAAACCATTTTGAAAAAGGAGCAGAAGTTGGAAGACTTACTCTACCTGAGTTCAAGACTTACTATAAAACTATAGAACTCAAGCTGTGTGATACTGGTGTAAGGATAGGGAAATGGATCAATGGATTACATAGTTCACACACATATATTTTCAAAAAGGTGCCAAGGTAATTCAAAGAGGGGAAAGGACAATCTTCAACAAATGTTGCAGGAATTACTAAATATCTTTATGAGGAAAAAAATGAACCTCAACCATTAACGTCATATTATATCAAAAATTAACTTGAAATAGATCATAGAATAAAACATAAAACTAAAACTATAAAACTCCTAGAGGAAGACATAAGAAAAAACCTTTGAGAACTTGAAACAGGCAATGATTTTTTTTCAAGACACAAAAGTCTTGAAACATAAAATAAACAAACTAATAAATTTAATAGCAAGAGTCCTGAGGCTACTGCCCAGGCAGTTTAGCTTGGCACCCAGATGAGTCTCTTCCCCTTTGCTTATTTTTGTCCTGTGTTAAGCATGTTGAACTGACCCTTGGCAGAAGCTCTGGAGTTCTACATGGCTTGAGTAAAAATGCTCCAGACTTACTTGCCAAAGCTGCAATGGGTCTCAGTCTCAGCTAACAATAACATGTTGAGTTTGCCTTTGTTCTTTATAAATGTGTATCTTTGTAAACACATAAAGAAAAGAAGAGGCTGAGCTAAGACAAATTTTATGCTTTCCTGGGTCTTAGGCCAAAATAATAGCCAACTTTGTTAATGCTCCATGATTAGCACAGGCTTAATGTACTGTTGCCAAGCTTTGTCTCATTCCATGGTTTAAGAACCAGTGTCTTAAGTTAAATTAGAATCCTTAAACTTAATTAATTGGAGGCCACAGTTTATAACCCTTCCTGAAGAAGGAGAACTCTTCCCAAGAGGGTGTGTCTCCATAACCCTCACTGTCACCTTTGGAATACAGTATATCGAGATTGCTGTGGATACTGTCTCCACTACTGAAACACAAGCGCTGCCAAAGGCTCCAACCCTGGCTTAACAGAAGGCATGGACATTGATAAAGATGCATCTCTCCTTATAGGACTCAGATGTTTTAACTGGTTGAAACTCCCATAAACTCTCTAAATCCCTGTCTTCAGGGTCAGGACAACGAGATAGGTCAAAGAAATCTAAACACAAAAGCAGCTGAGGCTGAAGGCATCCTTTGAAGGAAGAGCACATGTCAGTGACCTCATAGATATGATTCCAAAGACTGTACCTCTGGCTTAGTCCCTGAATAGCCCTGGACCTGTGGACTTGAATCTCTATTCTTCTTCATGAACTCATCAATATCTGAATTTCTGATCATGCTGAAACCTCCCCTCAGAACCTCAGGATTCTAGAAATGTCTTTAGCATTGGAGGTGTTCCTTTTGGTATAATCCCAGCTGACCTGCTTTGCCCAACACTGGTTGCTATTCTGTTTTATAATAAAAGCACAGAACTGAGGGAAGCTTTTGAGGTTTTGTAGGTGGGCTGCAGTCCATGGGGTTGCTAAGAGTTGGACACAACTGAGTGACTTCACTTTCATTTTTCACTTTCATCCATTGGAGAAGGAAATGGCAACCCACTCCAGCATTCTTGCCTGGAGAATCCCAGGGACAGGGGAGCCTGGTGGGCTGCCGTCTATGGGGTCGCACAGAGTCAGACACGACTGAAGAGACTTAGCAGCAGCAGTAGCAGCAGCAACATCTCTGTCTCACTCCTTTTATTTCAGCCTTTTTCTGGCCTTGGAGACACAAATTGGTCCTTAACTTCCTGATAATTACTCTCTGTTTAGGGAAAAACTGGAACAAGTGTCACAATTTTTTGAGCTAAGACCTGCCCTGTTTACAAGACTGGTATGAGGGTCAAAACAGAAAATGTAAAGTACATGTGTGAAACACACACACACATTCTGCACATAAGGACTATTACATAAAATGTGTCTTCCGTTTGAGGATGCATTAGTGAGATCCTCAGTCTGAAAACAGTACAAAAAATTAACTAGCAGAAACCTTATTGAACTCTAGATTTATACCAGAAAATAACTAAAAGCAGTGAACTCTTAATCTCTGTTATATATCATTAAAGATGATATTTCAGTTACTTTTAAAATGCGTTTTCCCTGTTTCCACTTACACAAAATGTCCCCTTGGATCAGAACTCTGGAACACTCTTCTAGTCTAACTCTTAATAGGTCTCACCCTGCTGGCTCCAACAGTAAAGAATCTATCTGCCTGCAATTCAGAAGACCTGGGTTTGATCCCTGGGTTGGGAAGATCCCTGGAGAATGAAATGGCAACCCACTCCAGTATTCTTGCCTGGAGAATCCCATGGACAGAGCGGGATCATAAAGAGTCGTACACCTCTGAGTGACTAACATTTTCATTTCCATGTCCAATAGGTCTCAGAAATGGCATTGAAATGGGCCCTCCACCTGTCCCTGGATCCTTCTTGGACTCTACCATCAGCCTTTCTCTATAAGTACCCTATCTTCAATATAAAATTTAAGTCTTGTAGCTGATTGGATACAGATTTAACTCATGCCTAGCTTTTCAGCTCCTCCTCCTCATGTCTGTCCCTACCCAGCCTCACTTTTCTCATTTGTGTATGTGTCAATCTGGATCCCAACCTCGTTTGAAGGCCAGAAATATGTTTCCTTCATCTTGAGGAGGCCTCCAGCATTGTCTAGTGCAATCCTTGGCCAACAATAAATCCAAATACACATTTTAAAATAAATTAATACACTAAGCTCCTCTGAAGAAAAAATAAATATCTGTATTTCCTCCTTGGGAGCTGGATATGACCAGCAATGACAGTGAGACTCTGGGGTTTGGATAGATATGAAGTGTGAAATGGTCAACAGGGAAATGGGGTTACAAAAGACACTGCTGCCAAAAAACTGGATAGTTGTCAATACAGGTCCAGTCTTTCCCAGAAGCACCTCTGGGAACCTGGGGATTGTAGACCATTAAGCCTCACCTCAGTATCAGGGCAACAGATGAAGAGTTAAAGAAAGACAGAATAGTACAACACAGATAAGGTGGATGTGACACTAGGTCTCAGCATGGCTTTCCCTGGGGAGCCTAGGCCTCTATAACCAAGCTGAGTTCTTTGATAAGGAGAACGAAGGAACAGACTGTTTAACAAGGTTGTACAAGGATCAGATTTGCTCATGTTTTCAGCTAGTTTTGGGTGGGGAGTAGAACACAGACACTCTAGGAAGAAGAGACAGAAGAATTTGCATGGGATACCGCCTGGATTCAAACATCTTTTTAGCAGCAAACAAATGTGATTAACCTGGCCATTACAGTAGTGAGCTGGAAGGTCCTAAGGCGACACTTCCAGGCAGGTTTCCTATAGTGTGTGTTTCTGTTGGTGAATCCTACATTCCTACTGATTGCATTAAAAAAAAAAAATCAGATATTGATTATTTTGAAATAGGAACAAAGAGTCCAATGAAATATATCTGTTGATCATATTATACCCACATATTATGAGCTAGAGTTATTATACCCAAATGCCTGTTAGCTTACCAGAATCAAAAACACCTACATCCAACGCTGTGATACTAAATTATAGACCCTCCCAAATCCACTCCCCTGGCTATGCTTCCTGTTTCTGAAATAAAGAGCACCACCATTCTCCCAGTCACAAGGGTGTGAAACATAGGAGCCATCCTTAACAACTCTCTCTAGCTAGCTCTATCCCAATAACATCCTCCTCCTCCATTCCCATTACCACTGCCCTGGATAGGACTTCATCAGGTCTCATTAGATTAAATGGTCTCATGAGATTAAATTAATAGCTTCCTACTGGTTCTTTTGCCTCCTGATATTTCCCATTAATCTCCCTCTATATACTTCTTTCAGATTGATCTTCAAAAAGCACATCTGTCATTGTGTCACAACACTTGCCTCAGAACCTTCAAAATCTCTTCATTGTCTTAACAAAATTTAAACTTTGTAACCTGGAATTCAAGAATGGCATAATTTGGGCCCAATATACTTTTTAAATATTTTGTTATTCCCCTGTATTTTCATTTTTAAAATATATTTAACTTTAATTAAAATAATATCTACTATTTATTGACTAAAGCCCTGGTTTCCCCCACCTGCTTCGATCACTCTATGAGATGCCTTGTGATGATCCCCATGGGACACACGAGGAAAATGAAACTGGAACAGATAAAATAACCTGCTAAATGTTGTCTGAGTAGTAGGTGGTAGAGCCAGGTCACTACCTCCAAAGCCCATGTTTGAGGCTCTGCCTGTCCCCCATAGAAATTTCCCTTTTCTGGGAGTGCCCGCACCGCCCCCTCTTCCTCATGAAGGCAGAAAGTTTATATTCCTCTTCTTGAAGCTTTTAATTCCTGGAAGATTTTTGTTGTACAACCTGGTACTAGGAGTTTTAAAACTCCAATTTTCTATAAAGGACTTGACTTGTGAGAACAGAGCACTCCTAGTGATTGTTTTGTCATTTATTTCTAATTCTGTTTTATCTGTATTGAGAGTTGTTCTTACAGGGTGGAACTGTTTTCCCTTCTCTTTTGCTAAGCAGTAAAGAAAGAATTGGATAAAGAACATGTATTCACTTAAGGTAAAGCAGGGTGGTATATGAAATCTCATCTGAATCACCCCTTCTCCAAGGCCTGGTTTTCGCACAGAAGTGAGAAGCATGTAAAGAGCTGGAAGAGTTGGGTAGAAAGCAGTCTGAAGTCACAGAGGTAAGAAGATGTAATGCTGTGAGTTCTGAAGATTCTCAGAAGATTCATGACCTGGTAATGTTAAAGCTAAATTAGTGCTCTTGACAAAACTATTAAGTAATATATTAGCTGATTATTTTCATAAATCCAATTCTAGCACCTCCAGGCACACTGACCATATTTTTAAAACAAATAGATAATTCTCTAACTTTTCTTTGCAGACTACCACACTGACATAAAAATGCTTATGTAGATTTTTGAATGAATACAAGTCTCATTAAAATTTGTACAGGATCCACAATGTTGTATTAGATCTTTTTTTTCTCTATGTAGTTCTTCAAATTTTATAAAGTAAAACATTTTCATAGTACTTTGCAGTTTACAAAGAACATTGACGTTATCTTATTTGATCTTCGGTTTTTCTTTGAAAGGTAAATAGAATAATTGTAGGTAAGGAAGTGTAACTCAGACAGGGGAGGTGACTTATCTATGTAACAGGGATAACGCATGGAAAAGAAAGGATTTTAACCCTGGCACTTAATTCCAAATTCCAAGCTCTTTCCAAGCACCTTCTAGGCACCTGGCACTTGACGGGTCAAGAGGAACAAAATGCTGAATGACAGCATGAGAAACTTACTGGAAGGATGGACAGCGAAGCCAGTATAAAGCAACCTGAGGAGATCCACATACGGTGTATGGAAGCTCCGAGGAAAGGCTCATATATCAGCCAAGGGGTTTGTGAAGGACTGGTGAGCTGGGTCTTAAAGAAGGAGTGGGATGCAGCCAAATAAAGGACCAGCAAAAAAATGATGAGAAAGTCCATGTAAGGGAAGAACACGGGCAAAGGCACTGAGGCCTGCATGGCTGGAGTGGTGTCAGGTGTGGACACTGCAGTTAATTACTGCTGAAGCAGAAAGGATGAGGCAGAAAGCTCTGATCAGTGAGGCCAAAGACACCTCTGGGTGTTAGATCATGGATGTCCTTATATGGGAAGAGCCTGAATATGTTTCTGTAGATTCTGGGGAGTTATTTAAATGCTTTAAGCATGGGCTCAACCTGGTCAGATTTATATTTCATTAGACCGTATCGACTATGATATTAGGATATTTGTTGTTGTTGTTTAGTACTTAAGACATGTTTGACTCTTTGCGACTCCATGGGCTGTAGCCCACCAGGCTCCTCTGTCCATGAGATTTTCCAGGCAAGAATATTGGAGTGGGTTGCCATTTGCTTCTCTAGGGGATCTTTCCAACCCAGGGATCGAACCCTCATCTCCTGCATTGGCAGGCAGATTCTTTACCACTGAGCCACAAGGCAAACCAGTATGAGAATATACTGGCAGTAAATAGGAATAGAAGCAGGAAGCCCTGTATGAAGGCCACTGCAACAGTCCAGGAAACAGAGAGAGAGGAAGACTGACTTAATTTGGCAGGATGTAACCACTGATACCATGTGGCTGGCAAAGGAGAAAGAGAGGTTGAGGGAGACTTATAGGTACTGATAGTAGTCATGCAGGTAGAAGAGCTCTCTTAGGGAGAGTGTCAAACAGTGGGCAACTCTGGTGACTTCCAATAAGTGTAAGTAAGAGAAACCTACAAAGAAACAGATAAAATTGCCAGACATTATGAAAATCAGAAGAATGCTGCAAGGAAATTCAGTGTTTCAAGAAGGAAAATAATGATTAACAATACCAAATATAGGAAATAGGTTCAGTGAGGTGAGAACTGAAAAACATCTACTGGAATCAGACAATTAGGAAGTTATCTTTGATGTCAGTGGCAGCTGTTTCAGGAGAACAATTGGACAAGAAGTCAGGCTACAGCAGGTTGAAGAATGAATGAGAGGTGGGAAACTGGAGGCAGTGAGTGTGGGAAACTCTTTTGAGACGTTTGGATAAGATGCTACCCAGTTAGAGGTGAACATGGGGTAAAGGCATTTATGTTTTGGTGAGGTTGTTTGGTTTGGTCTGGTTTTTAGAATAGAAAAAAAACGACTACTTTATATCCTAAAGAAGAAGATTTCACAGAAGGAATGCGAAGTGATGACTAGCAGAATGTACACAAGGAGAAAGTGGCATTAAGGATACATCTCCTCTGAAGCTGAGGAAAGAAGCGGCAATGAATGGTAAGCTATTGAAAGTTGGGAAAAATCATATCAAAGGGATCATTTTCTCAGTGGCGTAAGAGACATGAGATTGTTAGCAATGTGGGGTGTGGGGTATTGTGAATGGAATTCAAGGAGAGTGGTAAATGTTCAGAGTTACTGAGAAGGAAGGGTGAGTAATCAAGGACTCCAAAGAGGCAAAAGCAGAAATAAAGTTTGGGAGAGAGCCAAATGATGAGGAGAAAATGGAGGGATCGCCAGTCTCCTTCACCTCTAGGAGGTGAAGGCATGAGGCTATTAGAAGGGAATTGAAGACCTCAAAGGGGAACCTCTTCTAGGAGATGGTCCAGGAGTCTGTGACTGAAGCTGAGGTAAGGTGATGGTCTCTGGAAGTGGGAGTTCCTGAACTATGAGACGAGGGTGTTGAAGGGTGCAATTCTTGCAAATGAAATCTCCCAGGATGGTGACGTCAGGAGGTGAGATGGTGAGAAAGATCATGAATCTGGTGCCAAAAGTCTTTAATAAATGAACAACAGTGACTGGAGGCTAGTAGAGGACAGTGATACAGAAGAGACCGTGTCACCGGAAAAGCTCATGAACAATTCCTGGAAATAGAAATAGAACCTGGGTAAGAAAATAAAGTATAACCTTTCTTTCCTTTGTGCTTAGTCCAGTTTCCCTTGCTCGTAGGGTGCTCCGCGCAGAGGCCTCACACCTGCCACTTCAGACTAGAGTTCCTAGTGTGAAAGGGCCGCCTGACATGTCAGCTCATGCTGCAAGCAGAGACCTTGTGCCGCTGCTGCTGCTGAGTCGCGTCAGTCGTGTCCGACTCTGTGCGGCCCCATAGACGGCAGCCCACCAGGCTCCCCCGTCCCTGGGATTCTCCAGGCAGGAACACTGGAGTGGGGTGACATTTCCTTCTCCAATGCATGAAAGTGAAAAGTGAAAGGGAAGTCACTCGGTCGTGTCCGACTCTGTGTGACCCCATAGGCGGCAGCCCACCAGGCTCCCCCGTCCCTGGGATTCTCTAGGCAGGGACACTGGAGTGGGGTGCCATTTCCTTCTCCAATGCATGAAAGTGAAAAGTGAAAGGGAAGTCACTCGGTCGTGTCCGACTCTGTGTGACCCCATAGGCGGCAGCCCATCAGGCTCCCCCGTCCCTGGGATTCTCCAGGCAGGAACACTGGAGTGGGGTGCCATTTCCTTCTCCAATGCATGAAAGTGAAAAGTGAAAGGGAAGTCGCTCAGTCGTGTCCGACTCTTGGCGACCCCATGGACTGTGGCCCACCAGGCTCCTCCGTCCATGGGATTTTCCAGGCAAGAGTGCTGGAGTGGGGTGGCATTGCACTCAATTCAAGATGGTGGCAGTGGGCTGTGTGCAGAGACACTGCACTGGGCACTGTGCTCTGGAGCGTGAGCCGCACAGCTGCACCTGCCCTGGTGGGATCCAGCCCCTCCCTGCTGAAAGAACCTGAGAAGGCACACCTGCTGACAGCCTGTTAGGGAGTGCTTGTACTCAAGAGTGGGGGTCCCCAATCTCTGGGATCTAATGCCTGATGATCTGGGGTGGAACTGATGTGATAATAATACAAATAAAGTGCACTATAAGCGTAATATGCTGGAATTATCCCAAAATTTTCCCCTACCATCCCGGTTCATGGAAAAAAATGTCTTCCAGGAAACCAGTCCCTGGTGCCAAAAAGGTTGGGGACTGCTGCTCAAGAGCACCAGCTCATACCTCTCCATTTTTTCATCAAAGGATAAAATGTTCCTTTGTCTCTTAACCAAACTCAGTCTCCTTCTGTTGGCTTGAGCAACACCAGGCAGGAAGACTTTTATTGGAGCTCAGCTGGAAAGGGCTGGTAACAATAGTGAGTTCTGTAGCCAAATAGAATGAAACAAAATAAATTGCAGTTTTCACTAGGATGAAAATGTAATGTCTATTACACTGAAAACCATCCAGGAGTATGTCCCTTATCAGCATCATGGGGCATGAAAAATGGGAGAGTGAGTAGTTTCCCTTGGGGAAGTCCACAGAGGGCAGTCCAGGTCTCAGCAGATGAGGGAGGTGGATGGTGAGCAGTCCATCATGAAGTAGGGACCCGGGGGCACAGAGGAGAGAAGTGGGACTCAATAGCGAAAATGGGATCATTCAAGAAATAAGCGGGATACCTACAGGAGAAAAGGAGAGTCAGGGATAGCCTTTCATTCTGTGATAGAGAACTGTAGAGATGAGAAGCTTGTTAGAAGATATTCCCCCACCCCACACCCGATCAAATATTCTAACTGTGGCCCAGACTGGGCCAGCGTCTCAGGATATCCAGCTGGTCTCAAGGAGACCATGAGGGCTGCTGAAGGTTTACATACAGTTTTCCAGAGCCTTCCTCTTGTCTCCTAATACATAAAAAAATAAAGTATTCTTATCCCACATTAATTTTTTATCCAGAACAAATTTTGCAATTAAAAAAATCAACTCTCAATCTTTTTAAATATGTTAAGTTAAAATGTGCAAAACAACTATTTTCTCCTTCCTTTAAAGAGAAACAGAGAAATCTTTACATTTGCTTTTTCATATTTCATAGAAGAAAAAAAATGGAGCAAATGATGTGATTGAAGCCAAGGTTGTCTATAAAGTGTGAAAGCACTTCCTTTCCTTCTTAGAAACCAGGGCTAACTCTAGGAGAGAGAGGAAATTAGAATGAAAGTTTTACTTAAATTACAAGATGGGTGAGGGCCTTGCCTGAAGATGGTATCTCCCTGTCTCCTGTGACAGACAATGAATGGCTTTCAAGACCAAGGTCATTCTCTTTATTATGTAAATAGTTTCCAAGAAACTCATAGTCTGTTCTATTGGAGTAAGTGTGATGGTCCTGAAAGCAGGCTGACCCCGGAGTTTAGAGGGTCAACTGGGTCTGTCCTCAATCTGCTACCTATGCATTGTGTAACTTTCGGTGAGATCCTGTTTCCCATTAAAAAAAAAATCAGAATCTATGCCATAGAATTGCTATGAGGATTCAGTGAAATGACGATGGGAAAATTGCTCTGTAAGATGGAAAGCACCAGATGCATATTTGTCTATACTAAGGTGGGCCAGAACTGATGCTTCTGCATCCACTGTCTAACTCTTGGCCAAAGGAGTGGGCAGAATGCAGTCAGGCAGAAACTTTGGGCAGGCAGTGTCCTGAATGCTTCTCAAATGACACTGATGGGAACACTTCCTTTATTTGTCCATAACTGACCTCATTCATCCATTTGAAAAAATTTCAGAATAAGCATAAATGAATACATCATTGTTACAATTTTCTTTACAATCTAGTCAAGAAGCAATAAAGCTTTTTGTTTATCATAGTGAAGTCTCATACACATAATTCAAAGGTCATCAATCTGTTTCTGCCAGAAATACATACCTATATAACATATATGGATTTATATGCACATATATATGTATATGTACAGATGTGTTGTGCTTAGTCGCTCAGTCATATCTGACTCTCAGCAACCCCATGGACTATAGCCTGCCAGGCTCCTCTGTCCATGGGATTCTCCAGGCAAGAATACTGGAGTGGGTTGCCATTTCCTTCTCTAATATACCAGATACATACATAAATATATACATATGTATACATATACAAATAAATAATTACAATATATACAACTGTATATTATAATTTCTTATACTAAATTCCTGCACTATACCTCCATCTGGATGCCCACCAGTTCCTCAAACTCAAAGCCCAAAGTAGAGAATGAAACTTAGTGGTTAAAACAATGTACTGTTTCTCACAACTCCATGGCCTGTCTGGCCTGTCACAACTCTTCTTGCCTGGGATTATTGCTGTGGCCACACTCAGCTGGCAGACCTGCAGCGGGCTGGGCTCAGCAGGTGCTGTTGACTGGAGGGCTCCATTTCCCCGACAGGGCTTTGGCCTTTCTGATGTGTCTCAAGACCCAAGAAGAAGCATGGCAAGAGTGTGAAAATGGGAGCTGCACAACCTCTGAAAGCCTGGACTCTGAAGCCATACAGTGTCACTGCAGCTGCATTCTACAGGTCAAAGGAAGTCATGGGGCCAGCCCAGATCCAAAAGAGAGGACACAGGCTCCAACTGATGAAAGAAGCTGCAACTCTCATTGCAAAAAGCAGGCAAGACAGGCAATGTTGCAGTAATCTTCGGAAATAACTTGCCACATCTGATTCTAGCCATCTTCCTTCCTTGCCTCCTTCCTGTTCATTAAACTTACTAAGCACCTGCTATGAACCAAGCAGGTGCTTGGTCCTCTTCTGGGTAGCAGGGACACACTCGTGAAGGAGACACATGAGAGCCCTGGAACTTAAATTCTAGTGGAGCTATGCAAATAGATGAAGGAGCTCGTCTTAGCTAAGAACAAAAAGTGAGGAGAGTAAGGACTGAGGTGGGAGATGAGCAGGGCAGAGAGACTACCTTAGACTGGCCATCAAAGAAGCCCCTCAAAAGAGAGGACATTTGGATAAAATTGGGGACAGAAACCCACAAGTGCAAAAGCCCTAAGGTGGGAGCAGATTTGGGCATAGCAGTAGCATAGTGAGCTGGGAGAGAATGACAAAGCATTTTTTTCTATATTAGTCACAGACAAAACTGGGTATCAAACTTGCAAGCCAGTTTACAATGTCATTCTAAACTCATTTTCTCTCATCCCCAAATTCACTGGGGCCCAATATGAGTGTTTCTTCTAAAACCTCTCAAGTCTACTACCACACTTTGTCTTTCTCACCAGGATCCAGAATTCACTCTTTTGTCTGCCTCTGCTTTCTAACCACTTCAATCCAGTCTTCAAAAAGCTGCCTGAATGATCACTTGAAGACGTAGCTCAACTACAAGTGAAAAGCCCTCAGTGGCTCCCTGTTGCCATTGGATGAAGTCCAAACTTCTCTTCTCTTTGGAAGCCTACATAATCTGGCCCCCGTTTGCTTTTTGAGCCTATCTCTCTACTCTGTGTCTGGACTGTATTGTGAGAGGGCCCTTCCTTTGAGGTTGAAGTATTATTCCTCAAGTGAAATGAGAACTGAATCCATAATCTGCCATTAATCTTTCAGCATGCATTAGGAAAGCAGATGTTTCTAAAGCCAGCTCTTCTAGACAGCCGAAAATTGGACTAGAGAGGAATCAAAATGAAGAGGGAGGAGGGAAGAGATGGGCTCAGAGACAGAAGGAAGGATCAAGTCTAAATCTGAAGTGAGTAACTCTTGGGGACAAGTCAAGTACATGAAGAATGGGGGTGAAGGAAAGATCTAGAGCCATTGACAGAAAGTGGAATGGTAATTCATGTATCATGTATCATGCACAGTTCATGGAAGGCCAGAGCTGGAAATGACTTTGGAGGTCATCAAGTCCCATCCTTTATCACACAGAGGAAGGTGACCATCCCAGAAAGGGGAAGTACATTGCACATGGTCTCAAAACTGGCCCATAGGAGATCCAGCCTGGCCCTCAGCCCCCAGACTCCTAGGCTGTGTTGCCTCATCTCTCTTCCCTTTAATCCATCCTCCCACCCTCTCCAGGGTGGAATGACTTCATGGAGGCAGGCCCAGAAACAAGGAGCCTCATGTTGCTGTAGAATGTAACAAAAAGCCAAGCGGGGGAGGGTTTTCTCTGGCCATCAGAGTTGTACTCTCCCTGGCATACAATGGAAGCAACCAGGTCCAAAGCGTCTGGGTCAGAGACAGAGGCTTCTTATCTTCAGCTGTGCTGATGTGACACATTAAGAAGCCGACAGGAGAACAACCAAGTCCATTTATTTGACAGCCATGATAAGTGAACTGGATCAGCTGTGCAGTTGTGCCAAGGAACTGCTTGGAAAGATGTCACTAGGGTGACCAAGAGAAAAAAATCACCCTGGCAGCCAACGGAGTGGCCTCTTAACAGCCAAAAATAGCCGTAGCATCATAATCTTTCTAAAGAGGTTTCACATCCATTAAATTAAATTCTCCACCCAACATGTCTGTGGGGTAGGTACTATTTTCACTATTTAAGGATGCAGAAATGAGAAGCAGAGGGCACACTCAAGGTCACATGAGCTCATAAGTAGAAGAGTTGGAATTTGGGCACAGGTCTCATGATTGCAAATCCACATGACAAACATGATTGTGCCTTAAAAAGGAAGGAAATTCTGACACAGGTTACAACATGGATGAAACTTGAAGACATTATACTAAGGGAAATTAGCCAGACATAAAAGGACAAAAATATTGTATGATCAAACTTTTACAAGTTACCTTAAGCAGTCAAATGCATAGACAGAAAGTAACATGGTGGCTGCCAGGGGCTGGGAGGAGGAGAAGGGTAGCAATTGTTTGAGAGATACAGAGATTCAGACGGGAACAGGAAGAATCCCCAGGGACGGACCATGGTTAAAACAATAAATTTTACGTTATGTATACTTTACCACAATAAAAAACAAAATTAAAAAATATTTTTAAAAATCTACATAAATGCAGTAATACATGTTTTCTAACAATTCTATTTCTAAATCATAGTTTGTAGAATGCTGGAACTGAAAGAAGGCCTTACTTTATAGAAGAGGAGACTGAGGCCCAAAGAGGAACATTGACGAATGTGAGTCAGTCAGGAGGTGAGGAGCCTCTGAGCTCTCCCAGTGCTCTCTGGCCCTGGTCCTCTCTGCCTGTTCCCAAACCTCCAAGGCTAGTGTTTCAGTCAGACATTTGGGCTGACAGAACACAATACCACAGACTGAGGGGCTTAAACCAAAAAAATGTCTTTTCTCACAGTTCTGGAGGCTGGAGTCCAAGATCACAAAGCTGCCCAACTCAGTTCCTGGTAAGAAACCTCTTCCTGGCTTGCTGACGACCGCCTTCTAGCTATATCCTCACATGGCAGAGAGAGAGCTCTTTCCTCCTGTTTCTAGAAGGCCACCAACCCTATCAGCTCAGAGCCCACTCCTATGACTTCATTTAACCTTAACTACCTTCTAAAAGCCCTGCTAAATATTCAGTCACTCAGGGAGAGAGGGCTTAAGGGTTCAACATGTGGATTTTTGAGGGACATGATTCAGACCACAGCACCTGGACACTTTATACCAGGCACTTACCACGTGCCAGGCCTTGTACTTTTCTGAGAGCCTCCTTTCGTCCACCTAGTCTCTTACTGATGGAGGGCCCTGGGCTCAATCCTGGATCTCTTCTTTGCCTACATCCATTCCCTAAAGTGACTGAGGTCAGTTCCCCGGCCTTCTCACAGCTGTATCTTTAGTCCTGATCTCTCCTCTGAACTCAATATTTCCTTACTTGAAGATGCTAAAGCATCTCAGATTTAATATATCTAAAACTGAACTCTTTATTGCTTCCCTGGTGGCTCAGTGGTAAAGAATCTGCCTGCCAATGCAGAAGATGCAGGTTAGATCCCTGGGTCAGGAAGATCTCTTAGAGAAGAAAATACTCCTACTCCAGTATTCTTGCCTGGGAAATCCCATGGATAGAGGAGCCTGGCTGGCTACAGTCCATGAAGTCCCAAAAAAAGAGTTGGACACAATTAGCAACTAAACAACAACAATAACAAGAAACTCTTCCCTGCTGTCCCCCAAACATCCCTAGTTTGGTTTTCCCCATTTAAGTAACTTTATTCCACTTGTTGGAAGTCATCCTTTAATGTCTCTCTTTCCATTCTAGGAAACCCATCTGCAAATCCTGTGAGCTCTGCATTAAATGATTATTTTTCAATTCTAATTCTGGGCATTTTTCTGAAGAAAATGGGAACATTAATTTAAAAAGATGTATACACCCCTATGTTCATTGGAGCTTTATCTACAATTGCAAAAATATGTAAGCAAACTAAGTGTCCATTGATAGATGAATGGATAAAGAACATACTCCTCAGGCATACAAAAGAATAAATCTTGCCATTTGCAACAACATGGATGGACCTTCATGGTATTATGCTAAATGAAATAAGGGAATCAGAGAAAGACAAATGTATAATTTCACTTATATGTGGAATCTAAAAAACCAACAAATGAACAAACAAGACAGAACCAGACTCATAGGTACAGAGCACAAAAGGAAGAGGATTAGGGGACAGACTAAACAGGTGAAGGGGATTAAAAGGTACAAATATTCAGCTAAAGAATAAATCACAGGGAACATAATGTGCTAACAGGAAATACAGCCAATCATATTGCCATAACTTTGTATGATGGCAATGGAACTAGACTTATCATAGTGATTATCTCATAGTATATAAAAATACTGCATCACTATGTTGCACATCTGAAATGAATATAATATTGTATGTCAATTATAATTCAATAAGAAAAAATATAATTTCTCACTTTCTCTCCTCCAATTCTCCCCATGCAAATTATCATCACTTCTTGGCCAGACTACTGTAACAGGCCTGTGTCATGGGTTCTATGATGCACTAATCAGGTCCCCCCTTTAGGACTGAAGTATTTGTTTCCCTGGCTACTGGGGGTTCTGGCTGCTGAAGTCTCAGAGTTACATCCTTCTTTGGGAATGGCCCTCAGAAAAGAGCTGCTTTACCCAAGTTTGCTCTTCCCCCTAGATAACCACCTGGGGCAAGTCCTCATGTAATCCAGTAGTGAAAGTGAAAAGTGAAAGTGTTAGTTGCTCAGTTGTGTCTGATTCTTTGTGACCCCATGGACTGTAGCCTGCCAGCTCCTCTGTCCACGGGATTCTTCAGGCAAGAATATTGGAGTGGGTTGCCATGCCCTACTCCAGGGGATCCTCCCGACCAGGTATTGAACCTGTATCTCCTGCACTATAGGCAGATTCTTTACCTTCTGAGCCACCAGGGAAGCCAGATGTCTGTTCATTATGAAGGCCTTCTGACCACTTGAATTTAAAATATTATCCCCTTTATTCTCCAGCTCCATGACCCTGCTTTTAATTTTTCTTCATAGCATGTATCAGGCTCTGACACGTATTTATTTGTCTATTTATTTATTGTTCTAGAATTTAAGCTCCAAATAGCACGGAGTACGTGTGTGTGTGTGTGTGTGTGTGTGTGTGTGTGTGTGTGTGTGTGCGTGTGTGTGTGTGTGCATGGGTGACTACTTAGCCCTGGCCCTTAGAACAGAACCTAGTGGCACATGGTAGACATTGTATCAGTTTTCTCTCGTGGCTGTATTAAGTTACCACAAACCTAGAGGCTCCAGTTCAGTTCAGTTTAGTTGCTCAGTCGTGTCTAACTCTTTGTGACCCCATGGACTGCAGCACTATAAAGCCGAGATATTACTTTGCCGACTAAGGTCCGTCTAGTTAAGGCTATGGTTTTTCCTGTGGTCATGTATGGATGTGAGAATTGGACTATAAAGAAAGCTGAGTGCTGAAGAATTGATGCTTTTGAACTGTGGTGTTGGAGAAGACTCTTGTGAGTCCCTTGGACTGCAAGGAGATCCAACCAGTCCATTCTAAAGGAGACCAGTCCTGGGTATTCATTAGAAGGACTGATGCTGAGGCTGAAACTCCAATACTTTGGCCACCTCATGTAAAGAAGTGACTCATTGGAAAAGACCCTGATGCTTGGAAGGATTGGGGACAGGACAAGAAGGGGACGACAGAGGATGAGATGGCTGGTTGGCATCACTGACTCGATGCACATGAGTTTGGGTGAACTCCGGGATTTGGTGATGGACAGGGAGGCCTGGCCTGCCACGATTCATGGGGTCACAAAGAGTCGGACATGACTGAGCGACTGAACTGAACTGAACTGGACTGGACTGCAGCACGCCAGGCTTCCCTGTCCATCACCAACTCCCGGAGCTTGCTCAAACTCATGTGCATTGAGTCAGTGATGCCATCCAACCAACTCATCCTCTGTCACCCTCAAAGAGTCGGACATGACTGAGCGACTGAACTGAACTGAACTGGACTGGACTGCAGCACGCCAGGCTTCCCTGTCCATCACCAACTCCCGGAGCTTGCTCAAACTCATGTGCATTGAGTCAGTGATGCCATCCAACCAACTCATCCTCTGTCACCCCCTTCTCCTTCTGTCTTCAATCTTTCCCAGCATCAGGGTCTTTTCCAATGAGTCAGTACTTCGCACCAGGTGGCCAAAGTATTGGAACTTCAGCTTCGGCATCAGTCCTTCCAATGAATATTGGAGAGGCTTAAAGAACACAAATTTATTATTGCACAGCTCTGGTGGTCAGAAGTTTCAAACAGATCTCCCTGGGCTAAAATCAAAGTTTCTAGAGGCCTCCTTCATTCCTTGGTTTGCAGCCTGTTTCTCCTTCTTCAAAATCAACAGCAAAGCATCTTCAAATCTATCTCTGACTCAGGACCCCCGCCACACATACACATCTCCCTCTTTCACTTTTTGTGGAAGGACTTTTGTGATAACACTGGGTCTATCCCATTAATCCAGGATAATCTTTCTATTTTAAGGTCAGCTGACTAGCAACCTTAATTCTGTCTGCAAACCTTACTTCCCTTTTGCTACGCAACCTAGCATATTCACAGGTTCTGGGAATGAAGACAGAGTTTTTGTGGAAGGACTTTTGTGATAACACTGGGTCTATCCCATTAATCCAGGATAATCTTTCTATTTTAAGGTCAGCTGACTAGCAACCTTAATTCTGTCTGCAAACCTTACTTCCCTTTTGCTACGCAACCTAGCATATTCACAGGTTCTGGGAATGAAGACAGAGGTATCTCTGGGGGTGCATTTGGCCCACCCAACACTCAATAAGTAAATGAATGGTTAATTACCTAATTTCATTCAGTGCTACTAATCTCCCTTTTTACAGATGAAGGAAATAAAGCCTGAAAGGTTAAGTCACTTGCCCAAGTTCACCTCTCTAATAAATAATAAAACAGAATTTCAAATATAGACAGGCTGACTTGAATCAGTCTCTGACTGCCTCCGTTTACTTCACTTTTCTGTAACTGTCAACTCACAAATCTCTCTCCCGAACTACACTCAGAGCTGCTAGAAGGCGGAGACCATGGCTTTGCATATTTGCAACCCCAAAGCCCAGCCTAGGGCCTGGCAAACAGCAACAAGAGCAATAACAATAATAACAGTGGGAGTTTACTGAGCATTTGACATGTGCCAAGTGCTGTTATAAACATTTTATCTGCACCCCAAAATATTTATTGAGTGCCAGTTGAATGGATAAAACCATCTTTTCTCACTAAATCTCATTTTTAGCCCTATCTAATACTCAAGCTCTATACTAAATGTGCAAATTAAGTCATATTGAATTGGAGAGGCTCTAAAATATCATCAAGAGTAGATTTATTTCTGTCTTCTGGTCTGAATCCAGAATCCCAACTCATCATCAATCAGTCTGTCTAATGAATGAACATTCACTGTGAATAGATTTATCCATTCTAGATTAAGACTTTGATTTGACAAACTAGAAAATAATGACTAAGACACACAGAGGTCCTTGCAGTTTCCTAAGCACATTCACATATATATTTAATTCTCAGAATGGTATCATACAAAGGGGAAGAATGTATAATTACTCTCATTTCCTGACATGAAAGCCTCGACTAAGAAAACCTATATAGCTTGCCCAAGGTCATCCAAGTAGTGAGGACCACAGTCCAGATTTCCTCCTTCTAATTCCACATTTTTCTGCTGTATAGTTCTGCCAAATAGAACATCATATGCCTTTTAGCAAGGGGACTGCCCATGCAGACTGCAAAGCTCAGCTTCCATGCGGATCTGTGGGGACTGTGCCAGCTCCTCGAATCTGCTTTACCCAGTCAGATCACCCAGCCCTCCCGATTACGAGGTTTACAATTTCTCAGTCTGCACAATGAAAGAGAGGCCCAATGAATTCATATCACTACCAAAAAATCTACAAAAAAAGGGGAAGAGGGGGAAAGGGAAAAATTGTTATTGGGATGGCTTTTTATTTGTCCTGAAAAAAAATATATATTTTACTGAATATAAATTCCGCACGAGATTCAGGAGAAGAATCTAGCAGGTGTAGGAAATTTCTATTCTGTTTTCTTTTTATCCACTTTTCTAAGCATCCTTTCTATTTCCAGTGAGCTTTTAAAAGAATGCAAGAGGACTCGGACTCTGGGATAAAGAGAGAAAGAAGAATCCTAGAGTTACAGAGCCTGGCTAACCCCTTTTCTGTGAAACTCTGTGTGTTCCTTTGTGCAGTAATGAAGATATGGGAAGAAAAGAATTGTCCCCACATTATCCAGCACTAGGCCAGCCAAAAGGACCTCTGACTCAAGGAGCAAAGCATACCCACTACTGGCTCAGTCCCCTCGCATCTTCACTGCCAGATGATACTCTCAGAGAACTCTGTCCTCAGAGCAATTGTCCAGAATTTGGGGGTCAGAAGCTGCCATGGGAAAAGTATCTAATTCCACTTTCACACACTTGCACTGTCATCAACCCAAATATGGAAGTCTATTTTGGCTGTATTTTCACTACACAAAGGCAACAGTGCAGGGAAAGAAGCCCACTTGTCAGAACCAATGAAGAAATCTTCTAATTCATTTCTGTTATAATCGTCCTGAATTCATCTCACCAAACATCCTACAAGGTTTGGTGTTCCAAGTGACTGTGGGGTTTCAAAATTCAACTCACATTACATACTCTAACCAGAGAGAATTTTCTAAAGCACAGATTTCTTCCCTTCAAGTCTCTTTTCCAAATTGTCTCCAGATTGATTTTTCTATAACGCATACTCATTTATTTGACAAGCATATATACAGTTGCTATTAGGTTGAGTGATAGCAACTTATCTAGGTATGGTGAGTGATCAAGGCAGGAAAGTACCTGTGTTTGTCAAGTGAAAGAGCACAACATTAAACAAGTAAACAAATAAGATTAATCAGATAACTTGTTGTTCAGTCACTAAGTCATGTCTGACTCTTTGTGATCCTATGGACTACAGTACACCAGGCTCCCCTTTCCTTCACTATCTCCCTGAGTTTGCTCAAATTCATGTCCACTGAGTTAGTCATGTTATCTAAACATCTCATCTTCTGCTGTCCCCTTCTCCTTTTGCCTTCAATCCTTCCCAGCATCAGGGTCTTTTTCAATGAGTTGGCTCTTCACATCAGATGGCCAAAGTATTGGAGCTTCAACTTCAGCATCAGTCCTTCCAATGAATATTCAGGGTTGATTTATTTTAGGATTGACTGATTTGATTTTGCATTGTCCAAGGGACTCTCAAGAGTCTTCTCCAGCACCCACGATTTGAAGGGATCAATTCTTCAGCACTCAGCCCTCTTTATGGTCCAGCTCTCACACCCATACGTGACTCCTGGAAAAACCATAGCTTTGACTATATGGACCTTTGTTGGCAAAGTGAGGTCTCTGCTTTTCATAGCTTTTCTTTCAAGGAGCAAGCATCTTTTAATTTCATGGTTGCAGCCACTGTCTGCAGTTGTAACTTAGTAGTAGTAGAAAGAAATCAAAATGGGTCTTGGGATAGAAAGTGATATGGGTGGATAGATACTTTGGTAGTAAGTCATATCTGAATCAAGGCCTTAGAGACAAGAAGGAAATTATGCCACGATCTAAGAGAATAGCATTCCAGACAAAGGAAGGAGGAAATACAGAAGGTAGAAATGAGCATAGTCATTTGCAGAACACAAAGAAGACGCAGGAGGCTGGAAGATTCAAGGGAAGGGTAAGTAGGGGGAGTTGAGGCAAGAGAAGTGAGGCTGGTACAGTAGGGGTAGAAAAAAAATACAGAGATAGGCTCAAGATACAGCTTGGATGTAGACTTCATGGCACTTTCAGATTGACTTGGCACAGGGCACAGGAAAAAATAGTCAACAATGATTTGGAGTTTTTCACTTGAGTGAATGGCAGTGACATTTTGAGTAGGGGCAAGAAGGAACAAAGCTGGGAGAAAAACAAGTGTTTTTCTTTGAACATGTTACACATAAAATATCCACTAGACATTCAAGTAAAATGTCAAGCCAATAGCTGGATACAAAATCCATAGGTAAATAGTCTAGGCTAAACATAAATGTAAGAGTCATTGACAAATATACCTATTACTTGTACCTGTGAAATTCCTGGGGAGAAAGGACAAAAAGAGGGGAGAGCAGAGCCCTAGGGCATTCCAATATCCAGAGGTTCAGCAGTGGAGGATGGACTAGCAAGGGATAGTAAGAGAGGATGCCCAGTGAGGTGGGAAGAAAACAAGGAGTGTTATAAAAAGCCAAGAGAAGAAAGTGATGGAGAAAGAGGGAGCAGTTAATTGTGTGAAGTGTTGCTGAGCAGTTAACTGTGTCAAGGGTTGCTAAGCAGTTTAGATGGAAAAAAGAAAAGGAGGAGAAGTGACCAGTGGATTTAGCAAAATGGAAGTCCCTGGTGACCTTGAGAGGAGGTTTCAGTGTGATGACTCACTCCAGCCTGGCTCCACACTCACAGCACAGACTGGGGCTGGCAGATGCCTTCCAGGCTAGTGAGCACACGCTACAAGGTCCTAGAGGAAAGAACTCACGGCAGTACCTCCTTGAGGGGATGGCTTTGTGCACAAGGGATGTTTGAGCTCTTGCTTCAAGGTGCAGATGAATTTGCAGAGTGAGGAAAGCATGGGGATGGGGGACAGACGGGAAGCTGGTGAAGGACAACATAGGTAGAGGGGAGACGACCTCTGTGAAGGCACAATGCAAAAGGACTTGGTGTGTCTTGGGATGGTATGGAGGGTGAACGGTGGCCCCTAAACAGTGTGTCCATGTCCTAACCGTTGAGACCTGTGAACAGGACCTCATTTGACAAAAGGGTTTTCACTGATGTGAGTAAGTTAAGGATCGACCTTGAGATGAGTTCACCCTGGATTATCCTGGATTGTTATGACAAAGATCCTTCTGAGAGAAAGACAGAAGATTCGAGACAGGACAGAGGGGAAAGACACACTAAGGAGAGGCCACATGAGGATGGAGGCAGAGATGGGAGGGTACAGCTACCACAGGGCCATGGAAGCCCAAAGAGGAGGGACGAACTCTCCTAGAGCCTTCAGAGGAAGCATGGGCTCACCAACCTTAGCTTCACACTCTTAGCTTCTCAAAGTATGAGAGAGACTATTTCTGTTGTTTTAAACCACCAAGTTTGTGATCCTTCATCTCAGCAGCCCTAGGAGCCTAATACAGATGGACTGAAGTTTATTGTGGCAGGAGTTCAGGATGATTTGCTGGGTGCCCCAGAGACCCCTCTTCTATCAGATGTGGATCTGGGCCATGCTCTCCTTGCTGGGTAGCACAGAAAGCAGCCACTTAACAGGTAGCCTGGCTTCTTTACAGAGAGAGCCAGGCTTATTAGTCAAAAGCAGACGTAATAGTCACCTAAGCTTCTCAAAGAAGCAAGGCCAAAACACACTAATGGGAGGGAAAAGTTCTCTCCTCTCTAGGACTTCAAATGGGGTGGACTCATTCTAAAAACAGAGCAAAACTCCACTGCTGCCTAGGTGAAGTATATCTGCCTGGTAGGTAACCACACACAGAAATCAGACACTGCTCTCAGCGGAGATCATCTGAACTGGACCTGTGGACCCGCTGTCATCTAGAGGAACAGAGCCATCCTCACCTCTCCCTGGGGGACCTATAGAAACCTAAAGTGTCACTAAAGCTTGTGAGCTCAGAGAGAGGTAGCATGGCTCCTAGGCAGAAGTGAGCAGTGAGGACACCACCCTGCAGAATAAAGTGTGTGGGGAAGGGACGCCACAGAGATAGGGACCCATCGGCAGAAGGGAGACATGGTCCAGGAGCCCCCCTTTGCTGCATAAAAGAACAAGGAACCAGTGTCCGGATCCTGTGCCTTGATACTGTGTGCCCCTTCTTAGATCTAGGGAAGACCCTCTCAGGACACCATTGTCCATTGTCCGGCTGACGGGATTGGTGGAGGCTTGGTGGGGTAGGCTGGGGAGGGGAACCCTGGGAAGGGAACATCCTTAGGTGCCTCTGTTCTTTGGGACTGGAGGGGCGCTGGGCCTTACACCTCCTCTCCCCAAGCTCCAGCCTGAGCTCCGATGTGAGAGAAGTCATTGCAGGCGATGACAGCAGCAAAGAAACCCCACCCCAACTAAGCTGGGAGTAAAACCAAGGTACTGAGGTTTTCCAGCCATGATTAGATTTGCTTTTTATAGAGATCACTCTAAGAGCAGTGTGGAAAATGGAGTGCATGGGAAGAAACTGGTAACAGAAAGATCACGTTCCAGAATGTTTAAATAACAGTCCAAGAGAGAGATGAAGACGACCAGATGAAGGCAGTGGCAGTGTGGGCTGAAGCACTCACTGAAGAGGGGGTTCTAACTTGGGAGACTGAGCTGGGAGATGTTCTGTTAACCGAGATCTAGACAGAAGGCGAGTGGCAGGATTCTCCAGCTCACCCCTACTCCCAGAACACTGGGGTGTGGCACACCAGGGCTCTTCAGGGGTCAAGAGATATCCTAGGCATTTCTGTGTTTGAGGCTTTTGGTGCTTTAAATAAAAAGAAAGAAATGCAAAAACACGGCCAAATAAACTGGTACCTCTGAAACATTTGCTTTTTAAAAAATTATGGCTTTTAAACCATGTGCACAATGCAATGTATGTTTGGTTACTCTTCCAAAGCAATCATAGGAATGATCAATTTATTTATTGCACCACCAGGGCTCTGGTCTCACAAAGAGGTGCAATTTTCTGTTTTATGAAGAGAGTCTTCTCCCAGGTTTGGCAGTGCCTCACTCACTAAGACAGTGTGTATAACCCCGATCAGGGATGAGGTTAAAAATAGACATAGAGGGCTCCACACAAATGTGAGACCTAGGCATACAGTCCTCTGGGTAGACATCCTGAGGGCTGGATGTGAATATCATATCCTGAAAAGCCACCCAAAGAAATAATTAATTCAAAGGTGCTGGCTGGAAAGAGCTATAAGCCAGAGAGATGAGGCTAAGAGTAAAAGCAAGAAGCAAATGGGGCAGAGCCCAAAAGCACCCCCAGCCCCACCAGCTGGCAGCCACGTGGGTGATGATATGCTCTGAGATGTTAAGGAGACAGCCTGGAGCTGAATCACTTAGTCGCTCCAGCCAGTGATGCAAGAATAAAAGCACATTTCATGGGAACCCAGAGCTTTTGATCGGGTGGGAATCTATCTCCTTCCCATAGCACTCTTTTGAGCCATGTACTATGGGGCAGTAGAGAACGGTGAGAAAAGCACTAGGTCACCCATCTCTAGCTTCAAATGCTTGGGCACAACCGTGCATTATTCTGAACCTCGGCTTCTCTACCTATAAAATAGGGATGACAATAGTAGCCTCATAGGATTTGTTGTGAAGATTAACAGTTGTGAAGGTGCCCTGTGATCTCAAAGCACCACAGGCACTAGCCCAGAATGAGTTCATCCTTATTGCAGTTGGCGTGGGGAATCCCCCCAGCCCAGAACAGGGAGTCAGGGGTTGTAGCCACAGCATCATGACATATAACCTAAAGTTCCAGGCAGCCACAGCCCCCTGCCTGTGACTCAGTGCCACGAGACACCTTTCACCCCAACTTCTCTTTCTCTGTTGCCTGTAACTACCTGTCTCACTCCAACTGTCTCTTGCATGGCCCAATTTGAACCTATTCTTTTTATATATATCTGGGGCCTTGAGCACTGTCCTGAGCTCAGGTTCCCTTTCATCAGCATGCCTGTCCTACAAGGGCCCTCACCTGAACACTGACAGCAGACATATCTGGTCTCTATTGGTGGACAGAGCAGAATGAGGAGGGGAAACATGATCACACTGACCGTCCACCAATGATGCCCCATGGACACGGTTTTGTGTTTCATCCTAGTGGTTCCTCAAAGCTCAGTTAACATATAAAATCCTCCAGAAAGCTCCTTTTGGTCCTAGATGTTCTGAATTCTGAGTTCCATAGGTCTCCTCTAATGGTCCTGAGAACTGTGAGCCTTACACGATAGTGATGTGAATTCATATAGGTCTTTGCTCTGCATAGCATACATTCCTTGACTTACCTACGATTTATGTGCTGGACATATGTGGATGCTCAGTAATGTTTATTGAGATTACAACAAATCCCCTCATTAAGGTTTTCTATTTGTCAAAGGTATCTTTTCCCACAATCTCAGTGCTTTATAGCAGAAGTCAGGAAACCAAGGCCCGCCACCTGCTTTTGTAAATAAAGTTTTACTGGGACACAGCCACATCTGTTTGTTTATTCAGAGTCTATCTCTGTTTTCATGCTATAGAGGCAGAGCTAAGAATCATCACAGACACCTCACACACTGCAAAGCCTAAAACATTTGTTATCTGCCCCTTTACAAAAGTTTTGGTTACCCCTGTTTTACAGCAAGGAAGTCCAAATTTTCTCATCTGCAATGCAGAGGAGATAATAATAAGAACAATAACAACTAATATCACAGAATTGTCATGAGGATCAGAAGCAGATGTAAAATTGTTCTGTACATCTGTAAAATTATATCAGCGGATATAAAATTGTTCTGTAAATGGCATCTACCTGCACACAACACGGGGTCAAGATTAGGCTAGAAATCTCAAGTGACAAGTGTGATAATGTGACAAGTGTGAAGATCCACTTGAGGGATAGCCTGTCCCATCTAAGTTGACACCTGGTAAACATACAGTGCTGCACAAATACGGAAGTCAAATATCTGCCCACAGGAATCCAATTCCCCCGCCCTCCAGGGCAGACTCTCCGGATATAACATTAATTCAGACAGAGCTATGGCTGTGGGAGAGAATGAAATAGGCCCCTGAATGTTCCTGTTCCTCATTTATGATAAACACTCTGAGGAGTAAGGAAGTCCTTTAATTAATGCCATGGGCAGATTTGCATAACTGCTGCTTGTGGTAGATAAGAATGATTTTTTACTTGATTTTACAGAGCTAACAGCAAACTCCAAAATATTTTCAATTAGCCTCCTAGCTAGTTATCAACATGGATCTCACACTTCCTAAGGTGGGCCTCCAGGTCTTGCGGAAGTGGCATATTTTAAGACCCAGGGGAAGTGTGGGTAATGGGGGAGGCTGGTGGGGACAGAGCCCTCAGGTTATAAGAAAGAAGGAGACGATTTATTGTGACTGAGCTGGAAGAGGTGGTCGTCACCAGGGCAGAGCTGTGCTGGGATTTGAAGGCTAGCTGGCTCCTCGCTGCAGGCTGCCTATGGGTGGGGATGGTAGGATGGTGGGGTGCTCTCCTAATAGTGGGTGGGAAGCACAACTGCTGTCATCAAGCTAAGCTATCTCATTCGTCTTAATGAGATATGAAAGGGGGAGTCATGTGGGGTAAGCTTGACCCCCCAGGTTCTTCACACCTACTCGGCTATCCTCCCCCACACCACACTGCACTGGCACTTCACATTCCATTGGACACCCTCACTGCCCTCATCACGCTGAACCTGGGAAGGAGACGGGGATCTTAACACTCCGCCTGTGCAGAGGGGGAGACTGAGGTCCACGAGGTCCACACATGGAGGAACGGGGCTCCCACCCTGCCATCTTCTCCACCACACTGTCTGCTGTCATAATGGCCTCATGGCTCTCCAACCCTGGACTACAAAACTCTGGGCTGGTCCTTCCGATCCCAGTGCCAGCAGTGAGGATAGATGTCTGCTAAGGACCAGACTTCCTGTCTGAGATTCCCCCCAAGATAGTGCCCCCAAATCCTGCTCCATGTGCCACTGGCACATGCATGCTGGCAGGTGAGCCCCTGTTTGCTCAGATGGTAAAGAATCTGCCAGCAAGATAGGAGACCTGTGTTCAATTCCTGGGTTGGGAATATCCCCTGGAGAGGGAAATGGCTACCCACTCCAGTATTCTTGCCTAGAAAATCTCATGGACAGAGAAGTGTAACAGGTTACAGTCATGGGATCACAAAGAGTTGGACACGACTAAGGGACTAACACTTGAATCCTGCCAGGCCTGGGGCTGAACAGCAACAGGGAACAGCAGGGCACAAACTTCAGGAGGTGCTCACTCTCAGGGTCATCAATTACCTAACTATGAGGATTGAAATGAAATAAAGTGCTTAGAAACACATAAATAAAGTGCTGGCACACAGAAAGTGCTATAAAACCATTCACTGTTGTTAGTAGTAGTAGCCTAATAAGAGTAATATTGAGAGAATCTGTTTCTTCTGTTAACTAGAAATGCAATTAATTTTTGTCAGTGAATAGACTGTGACTGTTGTAAAGCTACACGAATTCAAGCCATTGTTCCCAAAGGTCTGACATTACTTTGGGGGTTCAATTGTCCCTGAATGACTGATACTTAGCTTTGTCCTATTCATGGCCACAAGCAAATCCTGACCCTGCCCTGCCCATCTTACAAGCCAGAAAATTTGGACTCCATGCTGGAGCTAACTGAAGATTTCAAGCTGGAAGTGATACTGCAAATCTATGCTTGATGAAGACCTCTGGGGTGATGTGATTAGACCAGAGAAGGCCAGACTTGAGGCAGGGAGGTCAGTTAGAGACAAGTGAACAGTCCTGGCAAGAGACAATGAGGTCTGAAGTAGGGCAGTGATAGTGGGGCCAAGAAAGGACCAAGCAAGAGAGTGTAGATGAGGAAGTAAAATCTGTTCATCACTCCTGGAAAAACAACTGTGAATCAGTGATACCATCTTTATCCCCCAAAGCAAACAGATCCTTCATTAGTGCTAGCAATTGGGAGCTGTGTGAGGTTTGGTACCCACTAGCTGCTAAACATGCATATAAAAGGAAGCACACCATATGCTGTGATGAGTTTATGCCAATTGGCCCCACTCAGATATATACTGCTTTAATTTTAACACTTTATTTGAACAAAAGTCTACTTCTAATGAAGCTTAGGATTCCCAGAGTTGCTTGCTGCTAGCCAATTAAACTTGATTTCTTTCCTCAGTGATGAAATGTCTCTTTCAGTAAGTATGGCCAGGATTCAGATGTCAACTCAACAGAACAGGAAACTTCATGGACAGATGGAATGAGATGTCTCTGAAGGTAATGAGTTCTCTCTCACTGGAAGCATTCAAGAAAGACCTGGAAGACCACTTGATGGAGTTGTTGCAAAGAAGATTCAAACATCAGAAAGTAAGCAGGATGGGGATATTAGACTTGATGACCTTTAAAGTCTTTAAGAACCATGAAATTCTAAGAGGTTGAATCACAAATGTAGTATTTGACTGATCAGGGGAAGCCCATAATCACAGTAGAGTCAGAATGAGGATCTAAGATTTTTCAAGCAAATCCAGAAGTTATAAATGCCTTAAAGAAGAAATCTGGACAACCCATGGGCCAAGATAGCCCTAAGGCATGTGAATGGAAAGGTCATCCTAAAGAGTCTGGCTCTTTGACAATCTAGAGGTGTGGGATGGGGTGGGAGGTGGGAGGGAGGTTTGAGAGGGAGGGGATATATGTATACCTATGGCTGATTCATGTTGCTGTATGGCAGAAACCAACACAATATTATTATAAAGCAACTACCCTTCAATTTAAAATAAATAAAAAGAGTCTGGTACAAACGAGAAACTTCTTTTAGGAATAAGAACTAGGAAAACACTTTGGTTTTCCTTTTTATGTAACTAACCATGTGTCTCTTTTCTTTGATCCTTACAAACATAATTTGCACATGAAGATAGCAACCACGCTTGTTTATCATCAGTGGTCTCTCCTAGCCTTCCTTACACCATTCTGGCCGGTCTCTCCTAGCCTACCTTACACCATTCTGGCCTCTTACTTTAACGTATACTTTTCCCAGACCTAATACTGTTTCTAAGCCACAGTTTGCCTTCTATTGCTTCCTATAAACTACCTCAACTGCTCTGAGAAACAAGAAAGGAAACCAATAGGAAAATAAGTAATAAGCCACCACCTGGGATGTCAACTGTTGGAGTCCATTGATAAATTGTGAAGAAACAGCAGGGGAAGGTTACTCTGGGAGTCACTTGAGTCATCAGCTTTCCTCTGCTGTGGTGGAAGTGTAGGGAAGATGCTTCCTGAACTCAGCTTCCCTTTCTGTAAAATGGACTGAAGCACTGGGTGGGATTAGGCTTTGGCTCCCAAGACCTCTTCTAGTTCCTGCTCAGGTTCCCAGGTACATCTCCAAATGCTCTCCCTCAACCAAGTTCAGGCTGCCCCTAGGTTCCCTGACCACAGACAGCATCCTAGCCTTTTTATTTATTTTTAAAATAGCACAGGTATATAGTATTCATTACATTTCTTGCACTATTTTGAATGCTTTCATGTAGTGATTAATTTAAATTTCATGATGATTTTGTGACAGAGGCACTCTTTATGCCCATTATAAACAACACTGAGGCCTTCGCAGATTAAAAAGTCATCCCTGGTGGCTCAGAGGTTAAAGCGTCTGCCTGCAATGTGGGAGACCTGGTTCAGTCCCTGGGTCGGGAAGATTCCCTGGAGAAGGAAATGGCAACCCACTCCAGTATTCTTGTCTGGAGAATCCCATGGACAGAGGAGCCTGGTGGGCTACAGTCCACAGGGTCACAAAGAGGTGGACACGACTGAGTGACTTCACTCTCACTTTCAGTAACTGACAGAACCAGATTTAAAACCCAGTCAACTAAGCTCTTAATTCATGCTCTTAACTACATGTTCCTTCAAATCCAATCACACTTTGGCTCAACTCCCCATCCTTATGATAAACCCTAATTTGGATTATCAACTCTCCCAGATTACTGCCTTCCTGCCACCCAATTAAGCAAGGACTTCTCTGAGTACCTACTCTGGGTCAAGCTCTGTGCTGCACTGGGGACAGGAGTCAAACATGCATCTCACTCAGCAGAATCCAAAAAGAAATTAAATAGATACTGTGTGGAAGTTCCAGCAACAGGCTATGTCAACGGGACTTCCATCGGTGGAGATGGTGATGGAAGAGGAGAAGAGCGCTGCAGGGGGAGGAGAAAGCATGAGCAAGGCTGTTCTGGATATGAAAGCACAAGGGGTGTCCCACAGTCTGGCTCTTGGCTTTCTCTGCAGTCCAGTCTTAGATCACTCCTCCCATTTAACTGTTATTAACATAGTTATTGAGGTAAGTCAAGCGGTGTTCTAGGTCCTGAGGATACAGGAATCAAGAAGACAACTTCATTCATGACCCTTGCAAGATAATGCTGCTGCTAAGTCGCTTCAGTCATGTCCGACTCTGTGCGACCCCATAGAAGGCAGCCCATGAGGCTCCCCCATCTCTGGGATTCTCCAGGGAAGAATACTGGAGTGGGTTGCCATTTCCTTCTCCAATGCATAAAGTGAAAAGTGAAAGTGAAGTCGCTCAGTCGTGTCCGACTCTTAGTGACTTCATGGACTGCAGCCTACCAGGCTCCTCCATCCATGGGATTTTCCAGGCAAGAGTACTGGAGTGGGGTGCCACTGCCTTCTCCGTACAAGGTTATGGAGGGATACAATTCATTAACAAATACAAATGATATGCCAAGTGGTGGTGAGGGTGATGAAGAATTATATACAGAGTAATGGGACTGAGAGTGGTGGAGGGTCACTCTTACAGAAGGAGTAATCAGAGAAGGCCTCTTTGATAATATTCAGCACAAATTCACATAGAATGAAGGAATGAGCTATAAAGACATCTTGTATGAGGGTGTCATAGGTAGAAGGGAGAAAAAATGCAGGTGTCCAGAAAATGAACTATGTTTGCCATTTTTGAACAGCAAAATGAGGCTGATGGGAGAGGGGGAGAGGAAGTGGGAGGAAATGAGATCTGAGCTTCAGTGGGACCCTGGACCATGTGGGGTCTTGTACACTAGAGTAAGGACTTGGGATTTTGCTGTCTCTACAAAAGGAAGCACTGCAGGCTGTTGTGGGTGGAACCATGATAGCCACATGAATCTTTCTAAATCTCCTTCCAAAGCCAAGTTCTGTTCTACCTCAGGGCCTTTACCCAGGCTGTGCCTTCTGCTAGGAATGACCTCCCAAGTCTCTCCGCTGAGCCATTTCCTATTCCCCTAAATGCAGTCTCTCAGGGAAGCTGGTCTTGACCCTCCCAAATAGATTAGATTCCCCTGCTGAACAATCTCACCATCCTATACTTCCCTTTTGTGGCACTTATCAAAACTACATTACATAATATAAACCATTATATAACTTTCATTTATTACTGTTTCTGCCACTAGATAGTCAGCTCCATGAAGCAAAACTGTGTATCTTTCCTCTTTACCTCTGTATCTTAAATTCCTAGCACAGAGTCTGATTCTTAAAAAGTACTCAATAAATATTTGCTTAATGAATGCAAGAATAAGTGAAATGAAAGATAAGGATGAGAAGGCAGGTTGGAGCCTCTAATTCTGGGCTGGTGAGCAATTTTGGCCTATAAACAAATTAAAAAGGTCACATGGCAAGCATATGAGGGGTGTGGTTCAAGGTACAAATAGGTCAAGCTCCTGATGGCTATGAGTAGGAGAGATGGGAAGATATTCAGACTAGAGGCAAAAAGAATATAAAGCAATTTTTAAAACTGCTTGGTGGACTCCCCGCCCAGTGTAAAACTCTCATATCAAGAGAAAAAATACATGTTATAGATGCTTTCGTGAATCTGAGGATTCACAAAGGCTTTAAGGTATATCCCAAGGGATTCCTCTGTGGATGGTGATAATAATCAGCTAGTAGTATGATCAAACAGCAACAAAAACAAGTGATAAATTTTACTATATGGGAATCAAGAGAACTTGGTTCATTCATTCATTCACTGTTCATGCAATAAATATTGATTACTGACCACAAACTGGGGCTAAGCCTTGGAGATGCACTGGGTTTAGGCTTTGCCTGTTGCCTACTAAGTATATAGACTTGGACTAGTCACTTAACCTCTCCATATAAGAAGCAAAAGAGCTCTCATTTATACGGGAGTGGTCTTCCCTATTAAAGAGAAGTAAAAAGCCCTCCAGTACTTGAGCTGTGTCTCCACATGGGAGGAGATGATATAATAAAAGCCCTAATTTTGTCCCTTGAGTTTCCTTTCCCTCTTCGAGTTCTCACTTTGATTCTAGCTAACACACTCAAAAAGTCTAGAAGGTTGTCATCATTTGCTTTGTGGCCTAGCAAAATCTCTACTTATTCCTCAAGGCCCACATCAAATGTCAGAGCTCTTGACACCTTGCCTGGCTCCCTGCTCCACGAATCCCTCCCATCCTGCCCCACACAGTGCCCTGGGTTTTATACAGCTGACCACTCCTTGTGACTTACAGTTGGGCTCATCTGAGAACTGTGCCTTCTTCCTATTTCCCCAGCCTCTGGCTGAGAGTCTGGCCCAGAGCAACATTCTCTGCAGTTAAATGGGTAAAAAGTTACTACTAGGCCAGCAGAATAGCTGGCAAACCATGCTGGGGTAAGAAGTTCAGACAGACTTACTACAACAAGAAAGAGGAGATTTGTTAACTAAACCAGCCAAGAATATAATTTAGCCTCTCTGGATACGGAGGAAAAGATGACAGCAGCTTATTAAGCCATCTATGTGGATATGCCCAGGTCTCCAGATGGGAGTTTCAGCCCAAGGTGACATATCCTTGATGCCTTTCAGGCCTTGGGCACCTCTGACTTAGGCTTGTTAATACCTTTTCTAAAGTTAATACTTAAGGGACAAATACAAGACATAAACTAAGTCAAGCAGAGTAGTCTCATGTATACCAAAGCTATGTATCTCACTACACTTTCTCTTTGTCTAAAGAACAAATTTTTGTTTGTTGAATACTACTCTTTGCAGGCATTGTGCTAAGTGTTTTATGTATATTATATAAAACCAATATAGTGCAATGGAGGAAATTGTTTTGTTTTTTAATTTTATTAAAGTAAGTTGATTTATGCTCGTGCATTAGTTTCTGCTGTACAGCAAAGAGATTTAGTTGTGTTGTGCTGTGCTCAGTTGCTTTGGTCAACTCTTTGTGACCCCATGGACTGTAGCCTGCCAGCCTCCCCTGCCCACGGGGTTCTCCAAGCAAGGAGTGGGTTGCCATGCCCTCCTCCAGGGGATCTTCCCAACCCAGGGATAGAACCCAGGTCTCCTGCATTGCAGGCAGATTCTTTACCATCTGAGCCATACGGGAAGCCCAAGAATACTGGAGTGGGTAGCCTTTCCCTTCTTCAGGGGATCTTCCTGACCCAGGAATCAAACTGGAGTCTCTTGCATTTTAGGCGGATTCTTTATCAGCTGAGCTACCAGGAAAGCCCATGTATCTATATACTCTTTCATATTCTTTTCCATTACGGTTTATCTCAGTACATTGAATATAGTTTCCTGTGTAACTATTTGGTAGGACCTTGCTGTTTATCCATCCTATATATGTTAGTTTGCATCTGCTAATCCCAAACTCCTAATCCTGAGGGTGGTTGTTTTTATATCGCCCCTTAGGATATAAAGGGAGAGTTTTCTCCCTCTCTCTCTCAAGGAGAAAAGTTGAATTGTATGCAATATTTTGATAGAGCATTTGAGTGAGAGATGAGACCCCCAAAGACATACTGAAGTAACAACAGATGAGTTTAGATCTTTTTCTGATAACAGGCAGATGTTCATTTAATGGCAAGGCTTTTGAACTGCTGAGTAACAAGATGACTCTGGATGTGCAATGATGTGCAAGTTTGGGGCAGAATTGAATTGTTTAGAAATAATAGAGGAGAGGCTGAAGATTGTGTTCTGGAGAGATCCTGGGGAATGTTGGGAATTCCCATCTCTCCTGGGAAATGAGCAGAAAATTCTTCCTTACTCCCCAATGCTCTTGGGACATGAGGATTATTTGACAGGACAGAAAGAAAAGCTGAGATCAGGAAGTCTGCAAATATAGGGGAATAGTCATAAGGATTAAACCTGTTTAGGTTTAATCCACAACCCTATGAGGCAAAATGTACTAACTCATCTTACAGATGAGGAAACCAAGGCTTATACAGCTTAACAAACTTGTCCAACATACACAGGTTAACAGTGCCTGGGAGGCCACTCAAAACACATCCGCTTGATTCCAGTGCCTATAATTTTTAACTCTAGGAGACACTTTCCTCTATGATTCAATGACTTTTTTGTCTATCAAAAGTTTGATAAGTTTGGTTAATGCTCTCCCTAATTTTATTTTAAGCCATATTAGCAACTGGAGAAAACAGTTGTACACAGAATAGCAGGGGAGAGATGCTTCTTGCCATGGGGTGTAAATAGCCTACTGACCTCTTGTCTTCTTAAAGGGACTAGAAGTAAATCTTCAGCAGGAGGAGTAATTGCATGTAAGGGAGGGGAGCAGACATGGCACACATGGGCACACACTGCTGAAAGCAAGATGGGAGTTATCGCTGCCACAGTCTCGACGACCGCCCACTATGGAATGACATCACTGCCAAAGCCCAATCAGCTCAGAGAGGACCCGGGCACTGGATGCGGTTCCCTCAAGATGGCATGATATTCCAAATATAAGGGTCTGCACTGGGCGATGATTCAAGAAATCATATTGGCCAGTTCACAGGACAGCTTGGCAACTAGAAATCCTTTAAACAGTCTTTTGAAAGTGTATCACCCCCTAAACAGGCAGAGGTATAATTATACCCCAGATTCCTCAGCAAACATTTAGAAGAAGAAATGCAGAAGTTTTCTGTAAATGGTGTGGTTGTATCATAAACTATACTTAAAGAAGATAAAGGAAAAGTTTATCAAGATGCATCATCCTCTGGAGTTGCTTTGTCTTTTCAAGAAAATAATTGTTAAACACTTAAAATAGAAAAAATTCCTCACATTTTACAGCTCTTTACACTTTACTCCATACTTTTATGTACTTTGATTTTACCCTCACAACAACTCCATGTGATTATTGTTGCCATTTTATAGATGAAAACCTCACATTTAAACATGTTAGTTGCTCAGTTGTAAATGACTCCTTGTGACCCCGTGGACTGCAGTCCTCCAGGCTCCTCTGTCCATGGAATTTTCCAGGCAAGAACGCTGGAGTGGGTAAGCCATTCCCTTCTCCAGGGGATCTTCCCAACCCAGGGATCCAACCTGAGTCTCATGCCTTGCAGGCAGATTCTTTACCGTCTGAACCACCAGAGGTATATTTTGAGGATATGAGAGCAGGAACTTTGCATCAGTCTTCTTTGTGCCCTCAGCATGTCTCCTAGGGCCTGACATATCACAAGGGCCCTATAACTGTGAATGGAATGGAATACATTGGAAGATAACTGAGTGACTCGCCCAAGCTAGAGAGCAACAACAGAACTCACAGCTCAGCATTCATTATCTGATGTGCTGCCACATCATTCAACCAAATGTTTACCATCCACCTGTTTTGTGCCTGGACCTAGAACAAACTGGAGGATCAGAAGAGCATGGAAGAAGGCCAGGTGTAAAAGAAGCAGAAGATATGGTTCCTCAGTATGTAAACGGATGATGGCCAGACCATACATACAGATACAACTATGACCCACAATCAGCAGCCATCAGTCTAAAAAGTCAAACAATAACTCCTATAGCCATCAACCCCAAATGGCAGGAATTGATTGATAAACAGACACTTTTCCCCTATTTCTGTTCTGACTTTCAACTTAGGACTAACCAGAAAAAAGCCAAATATGTACTACTAGACAGTCACATAGGCTGCCCCACCCATAGTTAGCCCATCTCCAGCCTTCTTGTGCCAACAGCCTCCAAGCAGGGCATAGCATTCTTACTTTTTCCCCACTATGAAGCTTTTCACTCCCTGCCGGCTTTTGAATCTCTGCCAAACCCAAGTGACGGTGGCTGATTTCCTTGCTATTGCAAACTCCAAATAAATAGCTTTTCTTATTTTTATTTGGGTGGTGTTTGTTTATTTGTACATCTGTGTTAAGGAACTTATACTACAATGAAGAGAGAAGAAAGATATATATGTAGGAAACAATAAAACAACGGTATGAAACACTGCCAAAATGAGTGGTCAACTACTTGATAAAATAAGGATTCTTTTTCCTAGTGGTGCAAAGAAATCAGTTACAGCTACCTGGAGGAAGCATTCTATTACCAAGATTGACTTGTCTCAGGTAAGGGGTCTGGAGGTGGCCTGATGGACAGGATTGTGAGGAACACCCAATCATGAGATGTCACAGAGATGACCAGGTTTCCCAGACTCACTGATTACTATGCATGTCTACAGATCAACAGAGTCTCTAAAAGACCATAGATATCTCTATTGTCAACTGAAAGACTAGAGAAGCCACATCCTCTTCCAGTTAAAAAGTGTAACCTTGAAAGATAAGCAACTGTAGGAGATGAAAATTCAGATACATAAGAAGGGTGGAGAGTTAGGTGTTCAGAAATGTGGTTGATAATGAGCTTTTGGAAAAAAGTACAGGGAAATCCTATTAGAAACACAAGATTTTTCATCAACTTGATACAACATTAATTCATATAATAATTATTGAACAGATAAGTGGTGTCAAGCATTTTTCAAGAAGCTAGAGATATAATAGAGGATAGCATGGATTATCACTCACAGCCCTAAAAATCACTTGTTGTAAGTTAACATTTAAAAGAAAAGGAAGAAAAATGTCAGGAAAATAAATCAGATCATAACAGAGTCTTACATAAAAGATATATGAAGTATCCAACAGGAGAGGCAACCCATGTATCTATCCTTGGATATCTACATACCAATGCCCAAAGTATGGACATAAAAAAATCACCCTAAAATGTTAACATCAACTAGGAAGTAGAACTTAATAGGACTCATGTATCAGTCCTGGTGTCAACCTACTTTAAACTTCCATCCTTCCCATCCTCCAAAGGCCATCAGAATATTATCTTAACTCTGAAATAGTTGTGATCATGTTACTCTCCTGCTGAAAACATTTTAGTGACTTCTCATTACCTAGTGCATGTATTTCAAGGCCCTCTGTTAAGTGGCCTCAGTAAATCTTCCAGTGCATTCTTCCAAAAACCCCATTCCCCAAGATCCCTTGCTCCATTCACTCTAGATCTGTGTTGTCCAATATGGTAGCTTCTAGCCACATGTGATTATTTCAATTTAAATTGACTTAAATTGATTAAAATTAAAGATCCAATTCCTTAGTTGTAGTGGCCACATGTAAAGTGCACAATGGTCATATGTGGCTAGTGGCTACCAAGTCACACAGTAAAGGTATACAACCATCATCCCTGAAAGTTCTATCAGACAACACTATTCTAGACTAATCACCAGTCTCTGAACACATCTTTGATTCCTTACTTCTGTGCCTTTAGTCATTCTGATCCTTCTGTCTAAATTGCCATTCCCCATCTCTAGCTAAAAGAATTCTAGACATCATTAAATTTTCCATTCAAATGTCACTTCCTCCAGGAAGCTTTCCTGAGTAAAGTGAATGCCTGTCCTCTGTGTTCCTTCAAACTACTCAGAACCACTATTTTGTCACTAATCTTACCTGCCTTGAGCTAAACTCCCTGCATAAGTAACTGTTTCCTCTAACAGACAAAAATTCATTCAGGGCTTTGTATCTGGTAAGCTGTCCTACACATAGTTAAGGACCAAACATTTTTTGACTTTCTGTTAATTCCTGGTTGAACTGAACTCCTGACTAAAACAAAGCAATGGGAAATAGAATGGCAATACCCAAAGGAAGGAATGAATGGTAGGCAGAATGATGCCTCCACAGCCAAAGATGTTCATGTCCTCATCCCCAGAACCTGTAAATATATTAGGATACATGATAGAGGAGGAATGACGGTTGCAGATAGCATTCAGGTTGCTAGTCAGCTGACTCTAAAATAGGAAGATTATCCTGGATTGTTCAGGTGGGCCCAAAGCAATCACAGAGGTCCATAAGAGTGGAAAAGTGGGGTAAAAGAGAGAGACCCAGAGAGATGCTAGTGTAATGATTCGGTCAAACATCAAATCAAAGATTTTGGCCTTTGAAAATCAAAGAAGGAGGTCATAAGCCAAAGAATGAGGACAACCTCTAGAAGCAAGGAAGGGATATGGTTCCTTCTTGGAACCTCAGAAAGACACCTTGAGTTTACCCAGTGAGACCCATTGTGGACTTCTGACTCCCAGAAGTGTAAGATCTTAAATTTGTATTTTTTAAGCCCTTCAGTTCAGTTCAGTTCAGTTCAGTTCAGTCACTCAGTCGTGTCCGACTCTTCACGATCCCATGAATCGCAGCATGCCAGGCCTCCCTGTCCATCACCAACTCCCAGAGTTCACTCAGACTCATGTCCATCAAGTCGGTGATGCCATCCAGCCATCTCATCCTCTGTCATCCCCTTTTCCTCCTGCCCCCAGTCCCGCCCAGCATCAGAGTCTTTTCCAATGAGTCAGCTCTTCACGTGAGGTGGCCAAAGTACTAGAGTTTCAACTTTAACATCATTCCTTCCAAAGAACACCCAGGGCTGATCTCCTTCAGAATGGACTGGTTGGATCTCCTTGCAGTCCAAGGGATTCTCAAGAGTCTTCTTCAACACCACAGTTCAAAAGCATCAATTCTTCGGCACTCAGCTTTCTTCACAGTCCAACTCTCACATCCATACATGACCATTGGAAAAACCATAGCCTTGACTAGACGGACCTTTGTTGGCAAAGTAATGTCTCTGCTTTTGAATATGCTATCTAGGTTGGTCATAACTTTCCTTCCAAGGAGTAAGCGTCTTTTAATTTCATGGCTGCAATCACCATCTGCAGTGATTTTGGAGCCCCCAAAAATAAAGTCTGACACTGTTTCCACGGTTTCCCCATCTATTTCCCATGAAGTGATGGGACCAGATGCCATGATCTTCGTTTTCTGAATGTTGAGCTTTAAGCCAACTTTTTCACTCTCCTCTTTCTCTTTCATCAAGAGGTTTTTTAGTTCCTCTTCACTTTCTGCCATAAGCCATTTTTTAAGGTCATTAAATTGTGGTAATTTGTTACAGCGGCAATACAGAGTGGCAAAGGAATATCATAAGTCAAGATGCATGATTTTTGCATGGATCAAAAACTGACAGTATTTGTATTCTTCATCTAGCACTTTACCTCCAAACATCTGTCCTATGAAAACAATCAGAATTCTCATGAAGGTTTATATCAGGATGTTCATTCACAGCATTATTTATGCCAGTAAAAAGTTCAGTAAGAAGGGATTGATAGCTATCCACACAACACAGTATTACGTGGCCATAAAAACATCAGTTCCTTGAAAAATATTCAGTGACATGGGAAAAGCTGATGATTGAGGTTTTAAAAGAAGGATACAAAGCAATATATGATACCAGTTTTGTGAAAGTTGAAGCAAATGTTAATGATGGATTTTAAAAAAGGGTTCTAGTGTTAATGATAGTAATCTTTGTGGAATAAGATTAAGGGAAATTTTTGGCTTTCTACTTATACGTTTTGAATCTTCCAGTTGTTCTATAATAAGCATGATTAACTTTTATAATCAAAAAAAACAAGAATTTTCTTATATAAAGCAAGCCCCTGAGGTAACAAGAATCACAAAATTAATCATATTTTTGACTGAGTATTCTCATTCATGAAAATGTATCCCAAGGAAACAATTCGAAAGAAGAAAAAATCTTATAAGTAAAAGGCTTTCATAGCACTGTTACTTATAATAGTTTAAAATTGAAAGCCACCTGAATATCCAGCAAGTCAATTATGATAAAGCAAATTATAATATAGTTGCTTGATAGAATATTGGGAGATCATAGAAATAATTAATACAAAGACTATCTTGGAATACAGAACCAACAGAATAATGCAAACCAAACAGTTCGAGCAAGAAAAAAAAAAGTTTACAATTATAATAACTCCATATCCATGTGAATAAAGACAGGAAAAGAGGAGTTATAAGTAGTTTCTATGCTAAAGAAAAGAGGATTTGAGCGTAATTTGTAAAAAGTTGTTTTGATAGTAAATACAACTATTTGATAAAGACATACAACATCATGTCAATCAAGAAACCTGAGGAATAAAGACTGTATCTTGGAATACAGAACCAACAGAATAATGCAAACCAAACAGTTCGAGCAAGAAAAAAAAAAGTTTACAATTATAATAACTCCATATCCATGTGAATAAAGACAGGAAAAGAGGAGTTATAAGTAGTTTCTATGCTAAAGAAAAGAGGATTTGAGCGTAATTTGTAAAAAGTTGTTTTGATAGTAAATACAACTATTTGATAAAGACATACAACATCATGTCAATCAAGAAACCTGAGGAATAAAGACTGGTTCAGTTCAGTCGCTCAGTCGTGTCCGACTCTTTGTGACCCCATGAATAGCAGCACGCCAGGCCTCCCTGTCCATCACCAACACCCGGAGTTCACTCAGACTCACGTCCATTGAGTTGGTGATGCCATCCAGTCATCTCATCCTCTGTCATCCCCTTCTCCTCCGGCCCACAATCCTTCCCAGCATCAGAGTCTTTTCCAATGAGTCAACTCTTCACATGAAGTGGCCAAAGTACTGGAGTTTCAGCTTTAGCATCAGTCCTTCCAAAGAAATCCCAGGGCGGATCTCTTTCAGAATGGACTGGTTGGATCTCCTTGCAGTCCAAGGGACTCTCAAGAGTCTTCTCCAACACCACAGTTCAAAAGCATCAATTCTTCGGTGCTCAGCTTTCTTCACAGTCCAATTCTCACATCCATACATGACCACTGGAAAAACCATAGCCTTGACTAGACGGACCTTTGTTGGCAAAGTAACGTCTCTGATTTTCAATATGCTATCTAGGTTGGTCATAACTTTCCTTCCAAGGAGTAAGCGTCTTTTAACTTCATGGCAAAGTAATGTCTCTGATTTTCAATATGCTGTCTAGGTTGGTCATAACTTTCCTTCCAAGGAGTAAGCGTCTTTTAATTTCATGGCTGTAATCTGGTTAAGGGAATTGAGATAATAATGATACCAGAAATAGAAGCCGTATCTGTGAGAAAGGACATGTGAGACCACCCACACAGAGACCACCCACACACTTTCATTCATCTACCCAGTAAATACTTATTGAGCATTTCCTCACATATTAATAAAATCATAATGAATAATGAGGGAAGATAAACACAAAATTTAGAGTTTGAGCTACTTTTGGGGAACTAGGTAAGCTCTTTTGAGGAGGGGAACCCAGATAGTTTCATAAGGATTGATCATTTTTTAAGCTATTTCTTAAACTGGGTATATGGATTTTTTTTTTTAATTCTTCTTCTGATGTTTCACAGTGCTTACTACAGTGTCTGACACATATTGGCTCATACAAGAAATTATTGCAGAATGAAACTTTTCAGAGGCTCCATAAAGAAAGCTCATTTCCTCAATATGGTGTATAGAACTGGTCTGGACCTAATTTATCAACACCTATGATATCCCACCTAATCTACAACTACTCTTGCTCATTATTTGCCAAAAACACAGGAACCATTTGCTGCCTCTGAGAGTTTGTTTCTTCTGCCTGGAATGATCCTCTTCACCCAGAAAGCCCCTAATCTCAGGCCAAGCCCACCATATCTGCTTTGTAAAACATTACTGATCTTCCTAATTGCTTTCTCCTCTGTGTCCCTGTGGTTTTTCCCATATTTAATGCATTAGAACCTGAGTTGCACTAATCTATTTCAGTCTCTCACATTAATGCTATATTACTAACAAAGTCCTCTTAGCTCCATTATATTTGCAATAACACTGTGAATTGTAATTAGCCCACTTAAAAAAGATGCAGAGTCGAGCTTCCCAAGGTCACATGATTGGTTAGATTCAGTGAAAGAGCAGGACTTGAACACTGGTCTTCATATCATGTGGCTCTGAAAGGACAGGGCTATCAGGGCAAATGAGAGCAAAAAGAGGCTGAAAGGATAAACCTGAAGTTTCTAACAATAAGTCAGCACCTATAATATGAGAAAGACTATTTTCATGAGAATTAAGATAGGCCATGAGGATCTAATTCAGTGTGGTTTACTTTAGTTATACCTGTTAAAGTAAAAAGTGTGTGCATGCGTGCTCAGTCACTTTTGTCATGTCTGACTCTATAGAATGGACTAAAAGAATGATCACAAAAAAATTTTTTAACATCAAATGAATTCAACACAATGAGCCCTACATCTCACAAAGAGATTTCAAAATAGCAGTAAAGTCTCTAAGTTAGGAACCATGTCCTATTTTTTCTCTTACTCCAAGAATCTAGAATAAAGTCCTAAAAAGGACTCAAAACATGCTGAATTAATGAATGAATGAAAAGAGATGCTATTATAAAAGACAATAGTTTTTAGCTTTCCTGCAACTGTTTCTCCTTGGTCACTTGGCCCTTTGAGTTTAGGGGAACTGAACCTCAGTTTCTTAGTTGTTCAGATACTGAGGGATGTCTGCAATGTTCAAAACCCAAACAAAATATTCATTTGTTTGAACCAGTCAACAAGTACTTAGGCAGTAAACTGGATCTAAACAGCAGACACCTGCTTTATCTTCTACATTATCTTTAAGACATGTACATGTATTTGAGACATGTACAATGCCTGATTTGAAATAAACCCCAAAGCCACAGATTCAAAGAACAGAAAATATACAAAGCAAGAAACCTTGACTTGCCATAGATAAATGGCTGGCTCTGATGAAATTAATAGTAATTTAGAGAAAAAGATACCACTGAAAAACTCAAAGGCTTTGAAACCATCCTATTGAGCCCCCAAAGCTATCCACTTTATAAACTGATCATAGAAAACATGTTTTTGGAAAACTAGTCACTGGACAAATCAACCTTTAGCAAATTCCTTTTTTGTGAACTAATTCGTAAAGAATTGACCTAGACCCAAGGCTGGATAGTTGGACTCAGCACCGTGCGGGGTTTCACAGCCTAGTCTGGGGAGGGAATTCTTAGTTCATGACTGACCATGGTTCTGGGATACAGTTCAAGCAAAGAACAGATGTAGGTTCAAGTAAATTGACTAAAAGGCAGTGTTCTCAATAAGAAAGGATTTAAAGGATGTGCCAAGGCATATCTATCCTGGAATGGGCTGAGGGGATTGCCCCAGCTGCCTTCTCTCTGTGCCTCACTGCAGGTTATCATTTAGCCACAAAGAGGAGGATATAGACAGCAATCATTCTCAAAGAACTAGGGTTAGAGCACCCATATTATAGCTCATATGTGCAGTTATTCTGATGGGCTCTGCCATCCCCAGATCCAAACTTCACTTACTCATTCTCTCATTTAATAAATACTTAACAAGAGTCTATGTCCTGTCTGAGAGGCTAAGAACACAGTAGTGAACAATACAGACAATGTCGAGGTGCTTACCAATCTTACATTCTAGAAGCAGGAAATAGTAATAAGAAAATATCAGAGATTGTGAAAATTGAAAGCTTCAAAAGTCTTTGCTACCACGGACAACAAGGTTCAATCTTCCCAGCGACATTAGATGAACACTTGCTGTTAAACTAGACCGAACAGCAGCCCTACTCAGATGCTCAGTGGTCCCTGGAAGGATCTGATTATGGGGGCTTGTTAGGGGGATTTCTCTAACTATTTGGTCCAATTTCTAAATAGAAACTCACAGTGTTTGATGAATAATGAATGTGAATAATTAGTGCATTTGAGAAAGGAAAATTTCTTACCTGTCAGTTACTTATCTTGGAGGTTACACATCCATCACTCCTCCCCCTAGGGGCTACACTCATCTCCATAGAAACTGGGGGCAACCCAGAATGTTAATTATGCCTCAGTGCCAGATTCCCCTGCTCAGAACGTGACTCACCAGAAGACTTTCTAGGGCTAACTTGTGCTGAAAAGTATAAAATTTAATTTATCTGACTTATTTTTAAAGCCCCAAATAATGAAGTATTTTAATAAGCCTAAGAAACTATCAAAGGACTGACTCTATGTGCCCACACATTTGGGAAAGAATTGCATAGAAACACGTGCATTCTCTGGGAAAGACCGAATGGAAGAAATGATCCTTGACCCATTAATGACTTTAGTAACAGCACCTGGAACAATGCCAAGCACACAGTAGATGCTCACTGAATATTATTTTTATTGTTGAATGTCATGTTGAAGGTTGTTGAATGAACTACCAGTTCTGTGCTGTGAGTTCTCATTTTATGGTGATATTGTACATAATATCCTTTTATACTCTTTTTAAAATTTATTCCTTAAAACAACATGAAAAATAGGTACAAGTCCACAATACATTATCCATAATTTTTTAAAACTCTAAAAACCAAAACTTTAGGGAAACTCACATTATGGCAAAGCCTGGTTTCAGATTAAATGAGCCTATGCAGCATCTTTATATTATTTCCTTAAATACTGACATATTTTGCTATATCAATAATAGTATGATTGCTTTTGGAGTACTTCCCCAGCCATGCTGGGTTTGTGTTGACCTACATAGTATACACAACATACTACCTTTACAAAAATTCTGAAAAATTCAGAATTCCAAAGTACATCTTGCCCCAAGAATTTTGGTTGGAAAAATTATGGACTTGCAATATCATCCCAATAATGAAAGCTAAGCAATTTAGCCAATATCATAATGTTAGTAAGCAGATACTTAACCCAAAATTCTCTGATGGCAAATCTTTTGGGGTTTACTTCCCCCATCACACTAACCCTTCACAAGACCCTAAGTTAAGTATTTCAATAATTGTTTATCCTGTTAACATAGAGGTAAAATGATCAAAGGCAGCACACACTTGGTCAGTGCAGCAGAAACTGGGGAAGAACAAGTGGCACAGCATCTGCAGCTAGGTGCTCCCTGAAGGAGATGTCTTCTGAAATGCAATCTCATTCTCCAGTGCCACTTCAAGTGCATATGAAATAGGAGCTGATCAAGGGTTGTCCTATAGGCGTCTTTGAATAAATCAGATACAAGCAAACATGATACTATAACACCACATCCATTTTTTCTAATCATGCATCTTTACTTGTATTTGAAGGTAAAAACTGAAGAGACAGCACACACACACACACACAAATAATACCCAGATCCCCTCTTGGGGAGAGAGAACAGTAAGACTAAATTATAAAGCTGGTACTTTTATTAGTCAGGACAGTCTAAGTTATGCTGCAGTAACAACTTACAAGGCTCTGTGGCTTAAAACAAATCTGTTTCTTGCTCTTGTGCTGTGTGCTGTGTTTAGTTGCTCAGTCCTGTTGGACTCTTTGCAACGCCATGGACTGTAGCCGGCTAGGCTCCTCTGTCCGTGAGGATTCCTCCAGGCAAGAATACTTGAGTGGGTTGCCATGCCCTCTTCCAGGAGATCTTCTTAACCCAGGGATGAAACTCAGGTCTCCCACATTTCGGGTGGATTCTTTACCATCTGAGCCACCAGGGAACATGCCAATCAGGAGGGCCACCATTCATTGTAAGCACTCTGGGACCAAGGCTGCCAAGATAGCCACTCTCTCAAACATTGCCAGCTGTCTGACAGAAGGAAAGAGAAGCTAATAGAGCATGTACTGGCTCTTTAAGCTTCTACCTAAGCTTGTCACTTGTTGTCATTTCCACTCACACAATCCATTGGTCAAAGTAAGTCATTCAGTCACACCTAACATCAAATGGGGAGTAAGAAGAACAAAATTCATGACTTCTGAGATTTTCAATAAATTTCCCTATTCAATAAGTATTTTCTTGAGTGCCTACTAGTGCTAAATCCTGTTCTATGTACTGGGGATTAAATAAAAAGTTGCATTGAATGCTATAAAGAAAAGTAAATGAGGGTAAAAGCTGGTGAGCGATTGGGTTGGAGAGGAGGAGGTGAAAAGTAAGTCCAGGGAAGCAGTCTCTGAATGAGAAACCTGGAACAATTGTGGGAGAGAGTGGGATAGGGAGATTCTGCTTTCGAGGCCAAAACTAGACATGAGGAACTCAAATCCCAAGAAAATCCAAAAGGATTCCTAAAATAAAGACTGAGGGGTAATACATCAACTGGTTGAATTTGTGGGGCTGAAATAGTTGAGTTCTTTCTCTTCAAGCCCCGTATTACACTGCCCTACTTCCTTCTTTTTCTGACTGAAACAACACATGCAAAAGAGCACTTCCCTTTTTTATCCATGGTCAAGTAAGGTACAAAAAGCGCTTTACTTCAGGAGAGAAGAGCAATCAGCAAGGGTTCTGTAAACAAAATTAGCTACCATTCAGTTCAGTCGCTCAGTCGTGTCCAACTCTGTGCGACCCCATGAATCGCAGCATGCCAGGCCTCCCTGTTCATCACCATCGCCAGGAGTTCACTCAGACTCACGTCCATCGAGTCCATGAAGCCATCCAGTCATCTCATCCTCGGTCATCCCCTTCTCCTCCTGCCCCCAGTCCCGCCCAGCATCAGGGTCTTTTCCAATGAGTCAACTCTTCGCATGAGGTGGCCAAAATACTGGAGTTTCAGCTTTAGCATCATTCTTTCCAAAGAAATTCCAGGGTTGATCTCCTTCAGAATGGACTGGTTGGATCTCCTTGCAGTCCAAGGGACTCTCAAGAGTCTTCTCCAACACCACAGTTCAAAAGCATCAATTCTTCGGCACTCAGCCTTCTTCACCATCCAACTCTCACATCCATACATGACCACTGGAAAAACCATAGCCTTGACTAGACGGACCTTAGTTGGCAAAGTAATGTCTCTGCTTTTGAATA
>SJYX01010418.1:315738-331067 GCA_006410675.1 Oreotragus oreotragus | reverse complement strand
TTCACCCTTGCCATCTCTTGTTTGACCACTTCCAATGTGCCTTGATTCATGGACCTGACATTCCAGGTTCCTATGCAATATTGTTCTTTACAGCATCGGATCTTGCTTCTATCACCAGTCACATGCACAGCTGGGCATTGTTTTTGCTTTGGCTCCATCCCTTCATTCTTTCTGGAGTTATTTCTTCGCTGATCTCCAGTAGCATATTAGGCACCTAACAACCTGGGGAGATTCTCTTTTGATATCCTATTATTTTGCCTTTTCATACTGTTCATGGGGTTCTCAAGGCAAGAATACTGAAGTGGCTTGCCATTCCCTTCTCCAGTGGACCACATTCTGTCAGACCTCTCCACCATGACCCGCACACCTTGGGTTGCCCTGCAGGCATGGCTTGGTTTCATTGAGTTAGACAAGGCCCTGGTCCTAGTGTGATTAGATTGACTAGTTTTCTGTGAGTGTGGTTTCAGTGTGTCTGCCCTCTGATGCCCTCCTGCAACACCTACCATCTTTCTTGGGTTTCTCTTACCTTGGGCGTGGGTTGTCTCTTCACGGCTGCTCCATAGCACAGCCGCTGCTCCTTACCTTGGACGAGGGGTATCTCCTTACCGCCACAGTTCCTGACCTTCAACATGGGACAGCTCCTCTAGGCCCTCTTGCGCCTGCCCCTGGTAAATACCATTCTATTCTGTTTCTATGAGTTTGACTATAAGAAAAATTTCTTTTTTAGATTTCCAAAATAAGACAGATCATACACTATTCGGAGAAGGCAATGGCACCCCACTCCAGTATTCTTGCCTGGAAAATCCCATGGACAGATGAGCCTGGTGGGTCACAGTCCATGGGGTCACAAAGAGTTGGACACGACTGAAGCGACTTAGCAGCAGTAGCAGCAGCATACACTATTTGTCTTTTTCTCACTTATTTCACTGAGCATAATGTCCTCTAGCTCCATCCATGTTGTCACAAAGGCCAGGATAATATTGTATACATAGCATATCTTCTTTATTCATTTATCTGTTGATGGTCACTCAGGTTTTTTCCATCTATTAGCTATTGTAAAGTACTCTATTTTTAATTGGAAAATTTTAAATAACTTCAAAAGTATGTCGTTGAACTTTTTTGAGATTGCTGTTGTACTCATTTTTTTATTCCCTAATGTCTCTGTATTTGTCTATAGAAGATTTATTATTATCATCATCTTCATCATTATCATTACCGTTATTGATTGGTATTTGTGTTTGAATGCTTTTCTTTCTCTCTCTCTTTTTTTTTTTTTGGTTGAGAGGCATGTAACATCTTATTCCCTTCCTAGGGACTGACCTGTAGTGGAAGCACAGAGTTTTAACCACAGGGCTGCCAGGGAAGGCCCCGTTTCTTTTTCCTTTGACTGGAGAGTCTTCCAAAGTAAAATTTTAGTTTATCCTGGCCCTGGATAATTGATATAATTTATTTTAATTATTATAGAAACACAATACCTTGACATATAACACCTTAAATTGTTTATTTTTATCAGCTGGTGACTCTGTGATTTTTAATTTTATTCTGGGGTGTCGATGCTGAATGCCCTGGATTTTTCTCTTGTGTTCATTTAAGAAAGAACTGAGTTTGAGAATTCTTAGAGGACTCCTAGTGACTGGGACAGCTCTGTAAATGAGTCATTCTGGGTTGCTGAAAGTTTGGTTTTTTTTGTTTTTTTTTTAGCAGTTTCTTGGGCTTCCCTGGTGTCTCAGAGGTTAAAGCGCCTGCCTCCAATGCGGGAGACCCAGGTTCGATCCCTGGGTCGGGAAGATCCCCTGGAGAAGGAATTGGTAACCCACTTCAGTATTCTTGTCTGGAAAATCCCATGGACGGAGAAGCCTGGTAGGCTACAGTCCATGGGGTCGCAAAGAGTCGGACACGACTGAGCGACTAAAATAAATAAATAATAATAACTAGAGTTCAGTTAGTAGGATGCAGCTTACCATCTCTACACAGTCACTGTGATTCTCTCAGTTCTGCAGAGGTCAGTGGAATGGGGACTTTCCAGCCCCTCAGAGTTGGTCCTGAGGGCTCATAGTGGTTGCTGGATGGTTGAACCACTCAGTCTCAGTGGTTGGCTTCAAACGTCCCATAGGCAGTTTGTATCTCAACTGTCTCTCTCTTCCTTCCAGACTTCTACTTTGAGACTATTTTAAAATCCATATCAAATGTACTTTTCCTGGAAAAGAAGAAAAATTATTTACTAACATTGTCATGGTTTTGCTTAATTTATACTTTAAGTTCATCAAAGTTCCAGAATATTATTTTACCTAGTTTTTTAATGACATCATAATAGACAGGAGAGATCTATTTGAAATATTTAAATAGTTGTGATGAACATAAATTTCCTGTGTAACTTCTGATCCTATTTGATGTGTTTCCTAATATCTGTCATATTTTCCTTGTTCATATTTATTGAATGAATGAAATGTTGACTGCTGGCCTGAATTATATAGTGTACAAGTTATTCAGATGTGATAAGAGGCAAAACTTTATTTTTTAAAATGCATTTATGTTATATGTTGGCAGTTGAAATTTTAAGGAGTCTTATTTAGGATTTCATCATTTCTGACAAGTCACTGAATCAGCTGTGAGAATGACAATGCCTGCCTCAACACTAAGGAAAATGATATAAAATTTAAAATATCCCATTTTGATTTAGGTGATGGTTTTTCCCAAAGGCAACAAAGACTGAGATACTGAGAAATCACATCTAACGTGTCATATCTTTTTACAATTCAAAATTCCCCCAAACAATAATTTTAATTATTATTTTTTTGCTGTTTTGTGTTTAATAATCAATAACAGAGTTTATTTTGTCAAAAGAAAACTGACCGCAAAAGAGCAATTCCAAATAATGGGAATAGTATGATCAAGTCCATAAACACTGACAGAACGATGAATAACTTTAGATTCTTTTTTTATTTTTAAAATTTAAAACATTCTTTAAAATTTTTTATTTATTTATTTTTGGCTGTGTTGGGTCTTCATTGCTGCGTGCACTTTTTCTCTAGTTGTGGCAAACTGGGGCTACTCTCAGTTGAGGTGCATGGGCCTCACATTGCGGTGGCTTCTCTGGCTGATGAGCATGGACTCTAGGCATGAGGACTTTGGTAGCTGAAGCTCGTGCTCTCAGTAACTGTGGCCCCTAGGCTCTAGAGCGTGGGCTCATAAGTTGCGACTCCTGGGTTTTGTTGCCCCATAGTAGGTGGGATCTTCCCAGAGCAGGGACTGAACCTATGTCACCTGCATTGGCAAGCAGATTCTTTACCACTGAGCCGCCAGGGAAGTCTAACTTGGGATTGTTGTAAGTGCCACAGATTGACAGCCACTTTAGTGTCAACATCCAACAAAGGCCCTATTCCTATACTTCTGTTATGTTCTGAAAGGAGAAATGAATGGGGTACACATATCCAAATACAGAATTGACAGGGTGTCTGATTGCTAGACTTAAAGTTCAGGCTACTGGCATTTGAGTAAAGATATATCAAAATTTCACAAAGAGACTTGAAGTCTTTGTGGATCTGAAACAAATGACCTAAACATTCGCACATGGACTAATTTAAGCAAAGGTTTGTTTATTTTGTGTTTAGAGACAGAAATCTGAGAAGAAAGGAAGTTTTAGGTTAAATAGAAGGAACACTTGAGATTTTCAGAACTCCAGGATATTGAAAAATATACAGAGCTTTTCAGAGGGGTCCTGTTGGGCTCAGGAAGTAGAAGTTAGCTTTGACATGATGGTGATAACAGCCGTACAAATGCACAAAGCAATCTGCTTAAATTTTTGAACCTGAGATGGTTGGAGAGGAAGAAATGCAATCTAACATTGAAATCTAAACTGTAGTCCATTGAATATGTTGTTGAATTACATGTAAAGGTGCTTGAAGAATGATAAGCTTTTCTAGAATGAATTAAATTTTTGCACTTAATTTTCAATTTTGAGAGAAACCACCTAGTATAACACTAGAGAAAAAATTTATTAAACTAATTATAATGAAGATAAACACAATTTACAATATCATGCATACATGTGTGCTGAAGGAAGCCGGGATATATGCTGAGAGACAGATGGTGGAACTCATATACATTTGATCTGAAACAACAAAGTCTTGAGAAATCCCTAAAATGACAGCTCTGAGTTTTCCACCTCCCTATGATAACAAGATTACCCCCTTAGCTATAAGACAAGGTGAGCTGTGTCTTGAATGTCTACACTTGTACCTTTTCAGTATCTTCTGAAGAACACAAATGCAGACTCTGTTGCTGGGACTTGGACTAGAAGGAAAATAATTTATTCTTTCCAATGGAATCTTTGGGTTTCTTTCTGCTCTTCCCAGGTGGTGCCAGCGGTAAAAAAAAAAAAAACTCGTCTGCCAATGCAGGAGCTGCAAGAGATGCAGTTTGATCCCTAAGCTGGGAAGATCCCTGGGGAAGGAAATGGCAACCCACTCCAGTGTTCTTGCCTGGAAAATCCCCTGGACAGAAGGGCCTGGTGGGCTGTAATCCATAGGATCACAAAGAGTCAAATATGACTGAGCATGCACGCATGCATTCTTTATCCATCCTTATCCTGTTCTTCCAACTAACTCATTTAAAGCTAAGAAAGTTTTTCTTAATTTTTTAAATACATGTTATGCAATGGAGGATAAAGTTCTTAGATTATATAAAAAGAACCAAGATTCTGTCTTAAGCCTCAATTTTAATGGGGGACAAAATACCTTCATTCCTTCTGATTGTTCTGAGTTTTCGTAGAACCATAAACAAGAGGCTGTTCACATGAACCACACTGAAGGAATGTTTTTACAATGTCACAGGGATTGTGGAAACAATACATTTGATTCTCTAAGTTGGTTTGGATTCACTAGAACAAATTATTGGAATGAAGTGCTTTTATTTATGGTAAAAATTATGTTTTAAAATGACGAGTCCTTGACTGCTGTCAGATGCTATACCTCATTCTGAAAGTGAACTCCTATAAAGAGCTGAAATCTGAGAGAACAGAATCAATTTCAGAGTGTTTGTGTTATATCTATTATTCTTATCTTTGCGTGTTTCCCTATAATCTTTCAGGGTCTAGACATATTTATTTCAGTAAATTCGAGTATAAATTGACTTCTATTTGCGAAACATAAAATGATGTGAACTGGATGAAAAACATGTTATCAGTTAAAGTTTCATTCATGAAATTCTATACATGCTCATGATATAAATAACTGCTTGTTATAATTTTCTCAAATTAACCTAACTTAAAATGAATCCCAATGAAACTGAAGCTATAAAATATTTTATCATGTATTTTAAGTTGATAGTCGGACACAACTGAAGTGACTTAGCAGCAGCAGCAGCAGCAGCAGCAGTGGATTCATTAAAATATGAATAGAATAGCACACCTGGTTCTGACTAAATATTTTCAGGCAGCATCTGCTACACAGATATTTACAGAGATTGGGCATCAATTTTGTGTACAGTATAATTTCAGAGGAAGTTCTTTGATGCTTTCAATGTTGATTCTTGTCATCTCAGTTATCCTTTCCTGTCTTTGTTTATTTCCGGTTAACAGAGTTTTCACTCCTCTTTTTCTTTCAGTTTGCTTGCTGTACTTTCCATAGCATTCAGAAATTCAAAGTCAGCCTTTTCAGATATCCTATGTCATTTGTTTTGCAAGTGATTTCAGTAAAAACATGTTTACTTTGAAGAAGTAAATATTGTGTTAAGAATGAGTGATTATTTTGCACAAATCAGCAGAGATACAAAGACTCAGTTTCCAGGCTGAAAGTGCCAGTTTCATGAGAACAGGTGATGTTTGCCTTTGAGCTAATATCACATTTTAAGCTTCATGAGGGAGGTCTTTGATGAGGGCATTTACAGCAAATGGTGAAGATGATTTCTGAATATGAATAGATCTTGAAGGTCCAAATGAGTCAACTATTATATATCAGATACACATATCACTATGGAGTGATAGGCAGTTAGCCTCTCTTTTGGCAATGGGCCCTCATGATAACCAGTCAAATGAATAACATTGAGAGTCACCTATTCTTCCTACAAATGAGGTCACATTTGACTGAAACCCAATTCTTTTACCACTGAGCTGAATTAGCTAGAACACAGTAAGGGACAAAGCAAGGGAAAGACGTAACACCATATAAGCAGAGGTTGCTCCATTTGTTTGTTGCATAATGTGAAATTGTTCTTCCTGGTCATGAGTAGAGTATTTCTGAACTATTTTTCATTACTTTTTTATATACTTTTAAAATGATCCAGGTTTGATACAGGATACAGGATGCTTGGGGCTGGTGCACTGGGATGACCCAGAGGGATGATACGGGGCGGGAGACGGGAGGGGGGTTCAGGATGGGGAACATGTATACACCCATGGCAGATTCATGTTGATGTATGGCAAAACCAATACAATATTGTAAAATAATTAGCTTCTAATTAAAATAAATAAATTTAAATTAAAAAAAATAAATGGTCTATGTTGTAATGGCTATGATTAGAATTGATTGTTTTTTCACTTGTGGCTGGTATTAAAATACAGTTCTGGGAAGCTACTTGCAGAAAGAGCATCGCTGAGACCTGATTGGTTGAATTCAAATGCCTTCCTCCAGATGATAATTAGTGATGCATATGCACAAGAATATATATTGTGGTCACTGCTGTTACAATAAAGTATTTTGTATGTGAATTGCTATATTTTATAGTACCTAGGACTTCCCTAGTGACTCAGGTGGTAAAGAATCTGTCTGTTGCTTTATTTTATAGTACCTAGGACTTCCCTAGTGACTCAGGTGGTAAAGAATCTGTCTGTGATGCAAGAGACCTGGGTTCGAGCACTGGATCAGGAAGATCCCCTGAAGAAGATAAGGGCTACCCACTCCAGTATTCTTGCCTGGAGAATTCCATGGACAGAGGAGCCTGGCAGGCTACAAATGTGTGTTTGTTTTAAGTGATGAATTAAGATTTGAAGTTCAAAAGATTCTGCAGATATCTTCCAAAATTGCATTTCCCATGAAGCATAAATGATGTTGAAGAAGAAATATATTAATGGGCAGTAATTATATGTATCTTATTTTCCCATGGAGTTAGAGAGGATTTTTACAGTCATTAATGAGTCTCCTGCATGAATGAGAAGCAGTTCATGCCCCCAAAGTGGTACATGGGTTATTGCTCTTCTGAACCAGGTGATGTTGGGATGTTTGATTCCATTCAAGAGCAGTGGAACAGTGGCTCTCCAAGTGTCACCCCTTAACCAGCAGCAATAGCATCAGCTGGTAGCAAGTGAGAAGTACAGGTTCCCTTTGCTGTGCAAAAGCTTTTGAGTTTAACTAGGTTCCATTTGTTTATTTTTATTTTCATCACCCTAGGAGATGGGTCAAAGAAGATATTGCTGTGATTTATGTCAAAGAATGTCTGCCTATGTTTTCCTCTATGAGTTTTGTACTATCCAGTCTTACATTCAGGCCTTAATCCATTTTTAGTTTATTTTTGTGTATGGTGTTAAAGAATGTTCTAATTTCATTTTTTTTTACATGTAGTTGTCCAGTTTCCCAGCACCATTTGTTGAAGAGACTATATTTTCTCCAGTGTATAGTCTTGCCTCTGTTGTAGAGTGATTGACCATAGGCACATGGGTTTATTTCTGGGCTTTCTATTCTGTTCCATTGATCTACATATATGTTTCTGTGCCAGTACCATACTGTAGAGAATGAACTTAAGATTACCAGAAGGGCAGGGTAGTGGGGAGGGATAAGTTGGGAGTTTGGGATTGACTTGTACACATGGCTATACTTAACCAACAAGGACCTACTGTATAGCATAGGGAAGGTTGCTCAATACTCTGTAGTAATCTAAATGGGAAAAAAATTTGAAAAAGTATAGATACATGTATATGTATAACTTTGCTCTACACCTGAAACACATTGTTAATCAACTATACTCCAACATAAAATAAAAATTGTTTTAATTTAAAAATTAAAAACAAATACAGATTCTTTGGCCCCTTCCCAGACCCCAAATCAAAGCCTCTAGGGCTAAGAACCTGCCTTCTGTGGTCTAACAAGGCCTCCATGTGATTCTAATACACATCAAAGTTTGAGAACGACTGCCCTAGGGCACCTCTTTACATCAAGAAAGGATAAGGGGCTGGCAGACAGTGTATTTTTAGGTATGGAGGTGATCAGGTAGCATTGACCTAATGCAGTTTTAGAAAGATATCTTGAAAGACATCTTATCTTTGACAGCTCACACCTGACATTACTTCATTCTCTATGGTTGTCTCATAAGTTGAGAATTTACTATAAGTTAGGTTTTACTATGACCCCAAAGAGTCCAAGCCTTGATTTGACCCCAAGTTCCTACCATTTTGTCTGCCTCTGATATTTGTTTGCAGACATTCTTGCCTTGTACCAACTCTGCTAAAAACCCAGTAAAGCTAATCTTTAGAGTCAATCCTTTTGTAATTTCTCCCTGGTCTATCACCACAAATGCACTATTATCTCCAGATAATGGTAACTAAGCAACACCTGGCTGGAGGCTCTCCTAAGGCAGGAACTTTTATCAATTTTACTCATCCTTCTATTCAGTGATACCCTAGTGAAGGTTTAATAACGGATTGGAAAATGAAGCCCTGATTTGTAGGATTGCTGACAGATGTGCTATCAATACTCCCACCACAGTCAACTTCAAAATACCATCGTGATGACACCAACCCCAGAGTTGGGAGGGGATGAGCACACAGGGATCTCCCAAGACTGTAGGACCTGGTCCTGGGATACTGCAGCCCCTACCTCCTGTTCCCTCCCAGACACCTGCTGAACAGTATGTGCTCAACGTTGTTGTTCATTGTTTTGTTGCGAAGTCATGTCCGACTCTTTGGTGACCCTATGGACTGTAGCCCATCAGGCTTCTTGGTCCATAGGATTTTCCAGACAAAAATACTAGAGTGTGTTGAAATTTTCTTTTCCAGGGACTATTCCGGACCCATGGATGGAATCCATGTCTTCTGCACTGGCAGGTGGATTCTTTACCACTGAGCCATCAAGGAAGCGCAGGTGTACAATAAACAAGTATTTAACAAATGAATGAAAATGGAGAGAACCCCTCACACCACTGGACAAGAAAGTCAATATTCATGTGCCATTGATGAAGCATGGGATCTATAGAAGTGGGTAGCACGTTTGGGATTTTCCCTCATTCTTATCCAGCCTTGAAGAATACATAGTTGACATCAAATTGCATAAACATTTGTCGCATAATAAAAAACAGAAATGTTCCTATAAATAGGTATAACAGCGATTCTAACTCATCCCCAAATAATTCTACTCGTTTGAATTAATAGGAGTATATAATTTCAAAGCAGAAATAGTCTATATTTTAACATCTTTAAGTGAACTTGTCATTGAAGTGGGCTAACCAAACTAATGAAATTAACATTTGTAGACATAACTCTTTTTTTCCTTTTTAGCCTTATTAAGGATATGTTAAGATGATATGAAACACTATTTAATAAAACCCTCAGTTACTTTACTGAGCATTAGCAAATACTATGTGCAAAGAAGTCCTACTTAACATTTTAGTAATATCTCAGGATAAGGATTTTCCCCTAAACTATTTACTAAAGAAAATAGAATTTGCTAAATGCTTTCAGAATAAATGTCTATTCGCCAGTACAGTTTTATAACCCTATTTGGAAAGAAAAGCTATGCCCCCCATCTTTTCTTTCTGCACGGCCAAAGCTGATTTCTGTGACTTCAAAACATGTATTTTGACTGCAAAGCTTTTGTTAAGGTCTCTGCAATTAGATAATAGAAACCAACGCGGTTCCTCCGTTCCCCGGTCCGTTCTTCACTTTTTAAATGCTCCCTGTGGGTGTTCATGTTCACTGGTATTCTCTTTCAACAATTCCTGTAAGTTAGCCTTTCTTTGTGGGTAAGTAAGAGTTTGCAAAACTTTACACCCTTATTCTTCAATTAAATACCGACACGGAGCGACAGTGTGGGGCATGCAAATCAGCGGGACCTCCCTGTGGGAATCGGGGCTGGAAGACTGGTTCACATTGAAAGCAGACAGTGCTGTTGACACTGGCTGTCAAAAAGGCCTCACGTCTTTGAAAGAAAATCTTAATCTTCTTTATTCATGTGTGAACAGGTCCAGGCCCCCATCCCGGGACTCAGATGCATTGGCTGCTTAAACTCCAGGTTGCTAGGTTTTGGGGCAGAGTCTGTTTGCTGTGTCTAGTTCCCCCGAATGGATGAGGACTGAAAATTAAAATCTGTCTGACACAGACCATGGCTTTTCTGTCTCTGTTTGAAGAGACATGGCAACCTGGGGTGAAATGAAAAGGAATTTTATTGAGCGCAAAACCACTCAATGTTGAAATGCTGGATGGGGTATGGAATGGTGATTTGGGGAAACTGGTAGATTGTTTATAGACAGTGGGATAGCTGTCAATCAAGGCACAATGGCAAAATTTGTATCAGGGTAAAAAAAAAAAAAGCTTTTTTAGTGTCTGAACTCCCGTTTCCTGTTGAAATGTTCGACTCCACGAATAAAAAGCTTTTTTTCCCCCCTTGAAGTTTCCAAGCGCAAAAATTCCCAAATAACAGAGATGCTGTTACTGTTATACATCGTTTGATCTGGGTGGCATGGTACTTATTAACAGTTTAAAGCTAAGCTATACCCCAAAGATCTTCTGTACAGTGTGTCTGTTGCATTTGAAATTTCTTTCTCTTGGTTTTATCTCTTCTTTCCACATTTTTCAGTAATAGAAAACAGAAGAAACAAAGATGTAACCCCCAATTGGAGATCATCTAAGATATTTGGGAACAAGATGTACTGGAAGATTTAAAAAACTTAATACAAAAAGATTTTAATCATAGGATTGATTTTATTTTGAAAATAAGTTTTCTTGAATGCTCTTTTCAATCATTAATAAAACATTTTAATTGGTAGTATTTAAAAGGATGTATCTATACATTTAGAAGGGAAAAAAGCTAATAATTAGCAACACAAAATAAATTTTCAAAATAATTTTTGACTCTGTGTCCCCAGAGAAATCTTACGGCATGCGAGTAATATTAATGACATTAACCTACCTAGTTTGTTAGTCAAATGAGGTTTTTATTTAAAAAGTAGAGGTTTGACTATGACTGATTCATGTTGATATATGNACACAAAATAAATTTTCAAAATAATTTTTGACTCTGTGTCCCCAGAGAAATCTTACGGCATGCGAGTAATATTAATGACATTAACCTACCTAGTTTGTTAGTCAAATGAGTTTTTTATTTAAAAAGTAGAGGTTTGACTATGACTGATTCATGTTGATATATGGCAGAAACCAACACAATATTGTAAAGCAATTATCCCTCAATTTAAAATAAATAAATTTTTAAAAAGTAAAGGTTTGAGATCTTATTAGATAATAATAGACTTCAATAGAGTCTCTAAATTTCTGAGTATTTCTTAGACTTTTTTGAATCAATAGTAAGCTTTGTTTGCATATATGAAGACAGGAGCACTGAATCATCTGTAAAAGACGCTCATGCCTGGGTCCTGTTCTAGGAAGGTACATTTGCTCTGTTGGGTCTGTGACAATTACACCCAAGTCACTTTTGGATTCATGTCATGTATTTGTAAGATGACTAACCAAGGATAGGGGTTTGGTCCTTAAGAAGGGAAAGAAGCAGATCGAAAGCAAAGAAGGCCAACATAAACATTCTATTATCATTTTTGGTTTGGAAGTATGCTAATTAACCATCTTTCTTATTCCCAACCAGTTCTGAGCAATTTGAGAAATAGTCATAGGATTACTTCTGAGATTAAAAATTTGCAAAACCATGGAACTTGCCTGGCAGTCCAGTGGTTAAGACTTCTCATTTCCAATGCAGGGGATGCTGGTTCAATCCCTGGTGGGAGTACTAAGATCCCACATGCCACAAGGCACAGTCAAAAGATTTTTTTTTAATTGCAAAACCAAATTGGAAAACGTGGTTTATTTTCCATGTTTTCACCAATTCCCTTGAAAAAAGGTTTATCCCCTAGCACTACCCTAAGTAGATTAAAATTTTAGTGAAGTGTACTTTATAACCCGGAGTAAGCATATCAGGTAAGTAAAATAAGAGTTCTGTAATACCTAGAGAAATTTTATGAGACAAATCTGGGCTTGGGGAGCAGGAGGGGATAGCACATTCTAGGGATATTTTGATTGTCTTGAGCAGTCATCAAAATCACTGGACAATTAAGTGGATATTTATCCAATCAGTCATTTTCACCAATCATAAAAATAATAGTAGGAGAGCTGGAACTATGTGCCCACAGCATCACAGTCCCCCTCAGGGATGACTACAACTCTGAGTCCTGTCTGCCACCCTTCTCACCACCTCAAGCATCTCAGTCTGCTATCCAATAGAAAGGGTAAGAACATGCCCTGTCCCACCATAAAACAGAGAAGTTGGATCCACTATTCTGGCAGTTCACTAAGTCTCTGGAAGTGAAGGTAGATTTCTATGTGCTCAGATGCTCGGTCATGTCTGACTCTTTGCAACCTCAAGGACTGTAGCCCAACAGGCTCCTCTGTCCATAGGATTCTTTCAAGAATCCTGGAATGGGTTGCCATTTCCTCCCCTGGGGGATCTTCCCAACCCAGGGATCAAACCCGCGTCTCCTGCATTGCCAGCGGATTCTTTACCATTAGTGCCACCTGAGAAGCCCAGATTTCTATACATGGCCTTAGTGCTGATAAGAACTGCAAGAAGGGGCCAACAGATATGCTAGAATTAGAACCATAAAGGACTGAAGCATCCTTGCAATTCTGCACAGCCCCTCCAACTCCAAGAGTGAAGAAAATGTTAATATGCTTACATTTCCCCACAAGAACTAGGAAGAGCCAGGTTGCTATGTCTTCATGTTGGCATTTTGGATTATTAGCTTTTGCTAATATTTTAAATTAATTTTTATTAGCATAGAGTTAACAATTTTTTGTTGGTTTCTACTATACAGCAAACTGAATCAACTATACATATACAGATACTCCTCTTTTTTCAATTTTCTTCCCATTTAGGTCACCACAGAGCACTGAGTAGAGTTCCCTGTGCTATACAGTAGGTTCTCATTAGTAATCTATAATCTATTTTATACGTAGTGTGAGCTAAGTTGCTTCAGTCATGTGACTGTTTGTGACCGTATGGACAGGAGCCCACCAGGCTCCTCTGTGTTCCAGGCAAGAATATTGGAGTGGGTTGCCATGCTCTCCTCCAAGGGATCTTCCCAACCCAGGGATCGAACCTGAGTCTCTTATGTCACCTGCATTGGCAGGCAGGTTTACCACTAGCACCTTATGTATGGGAAGTCATACATAATCAATTCTGTTTCTATGTCAATCCCAACCTCCCAGTTCATCTCACATTCGTTTCCACTTAGGTGTCATTTCCTTTGTTCTCTATCTCCAATTTAAAGTTATTAAATCACTTTGAGCTTTGAAAAGGGGGAAAAAAATTTCATGAATATAAATCATGCTAATATAGTAATAATAATGTAGATACTCTGGGGATGAGGAGGACACATTTGAAATGCCACAAAGCAAAATGGTTTTGAAACATGCATTTCTCTTTAGGGTGAGGGGCAGGGAGGGGGTGTGGTTTGATCATCCTGTTTTGGGGCCAATTTCCTATCACTACATCCTTCAGCTGCTTAACTGCTACCACTCATTGCTCCCCTGAAATTTTAATTCACTGGGCTTCCCTGGTGGCTCAGATGGTAAAGAACCTGCCTGCAATGCAGAAGACCCAGGTTCGATCCCTGGGTTGGGAAGATTCCCTGGAGAAGGGAATGACAATCCACTCCAGTATTCTTACCTGGAGAATTCTATGGACACAGGAGCCTTCTATGGACACAGGAGCCTGGTGGGCTTCAGTTCATGGCATGGCAAAGAGTCAGCCATGACTTAGTAACTAACACTAAGTGTTTTTCCAAAGGATAAGAAGACATTTATTTAAAATCTTAGGGAAAATACTTATCCCTTCTTTAGAACTATTAAATATGCTATTTCTCAGTCCCTGTTCTCTTCCTTCACCCTCAAGGACATGGAAAATTTTTGAGTGATGTGCTGACCCTAAATTCCTGGGTTCTTTAGATTTCAGCCTTTCATTATAAATCAACCTTAAAAAAATTAACCCAGCACTTGAAATTGTCTATGGCATTACTATTGATTCCATTCCATTTTACAAAGGTTACTTTTCCCTTATTCTAGACATTCCAAAGAACTTCTGAATAGCCACAACAAGGACTGAAATGAAAATCAAAATAAACTACCCAAATGGCAAATGCTAAAAGAGATAAAATTGTATTAAGCGTTCTATGTTTCAAATCAAATGCAATATTTGTCTTAAAAATAAAACTAGACATAAACTTCTGAATATTTCAAAACTATAAAACATGAGTCAAATGATTTTTTTTTAACCAAAATGATAATATCACTGAACTAAACACATGTGTCTGGGGAAATAATCCTGACCTCCTTCTTGGGCATTTTGTCTTTGACCAACCATCACATTTATTTATTTAGTTGGTTACTTATTTATCTTTGACCCTTGGTATCTGTTTCTTATCATGATCTCTGTCAATACTTTCCCCAGTGCCCTAAGGCTGCTTTTGGCTTCCATTGTCTCTGTTCTCACCAGGGAATTTCTTTAAGGTTTTACCCACTAGCACACTGATTTGACATAGCCAAACAGGTCTTAGTATAATCAGGTTTTGCTTGCTTTGGTGAGAAAACACCACCAACTCTCAGCTTCTGTAGATGTCTAGTTCATTCTTTAGAAAGTCCTATTGAACCCTGGGATGAAGACAGACTTTCTTCCTTGGTGTTTCATGGAAAATGACTAAATAACTCTGGTCAAATTTCTAACATCCTAGTGGTCACATTCTCCCATAGATGAAATTTCAGAGAGTTACTGGCTTCCTTTCAGTCACAGTTCAGTTCAGTTCAGTCACTCAGTCATGTCCGACTCTTTGTGACCCCATGAATCACAGCATGCCAGGCCTCCCTGTCCATCACCAACTCCTGGAGTTTACTCAAACTCATGTCCGTCGAGTCGGTGATGCCATCCAGCCATCTCATCCTCTGTCGTCCCTGTCTCCTCCTGCCCCCAACCCCTCCCAGCATCAAAGTCTTTTCCAATGAGTCAACTCTTTGCATGAAGTGGCCAAAGTATTGGAGTTTCAGCTTTAGCATCAGTCCTTCCAAAGAAATTCCAGGACTGATCTCCTTTAGAATGGACTGGTTGGATCTCCTTGCAGTCCAAGGGACT
>SJYX01010418.1:298246-315058 GCA_006410675.1 Oreotragus oreotragus | reverse complement strand
TTTTTCACTCTCCTCTTTCACTATCATCAAGGGGCTCATTAGTTCTTTTTCACTTTCTGCCATAAGGGTGGTGTCATCTGCATAGAGCAGTCTAACTTCAGGGAGTAGGAAGTTTCATTGTACTATTAACATTTCCATTGTTATCTAAAGAAAACTTCTTTCTTTCCCCCAGCTTGGGGTCATTGTAGGCTGAGGTGAGGGAAGGGTGTGGTCAATAGTCGGTGCTGGACATCCTCTCTCTTCCCGGCTTTGTCCTTTCTATGACCTGAGTTATTCTTGGTTTGCAGTTGATGGGCACATGTAAGTAGGAGGTTAGTTGAAATTCAGGGTGCTGAGTCTTCCCTCCTGGGCCTCTGCTGCATTCACTGGCCATTCATGTGGGAAACTCTGACTACACTGCCTTCATCTCAGAAGTGCCTCCTCAGACCAGTTCCCTAGTCTGTTAGCATCTAGACTCTTAGACACTCACACCCACTCAGACACAAGGGTTCACAGTCTCCAAGGGAGGTGGGGAGTGGGGGTGGTCTGAGCTTTGCAATGTCTTATAAGCTCCTATGTGTTTCTAATTTGTAGTCATACTTGTATTCTATGTATTTATACCCAGGAAACATATCCACACCCTCAACACCCTACTCCTGCACCCAGAAAGCAAAATTTTACTCAATGAAATGGTTTCCTTTCAACCACATACAATAATTTTTATTACCAAAGAGAACAGTGAACTGCTCATGTTAAAACATCTGCATTTAGGTTAATAGCTATCCCATCTCTGTCCAGAATAGGGACTTTCTTGGTGGCTCAGTAGTAAAGAATCCCCTTTCCAATGTAAGTGGTGTGGGTTCAATCCCTGGGTCAGGCAGAGCCCTTGGAGAAGGAAATGGGAGCCCACTCCAGTATTCTTGCCTGAAGAATTTCATGGAGAGAAGGGCCTGGTGGGCAATAGTCCACAGGGTCACAAAAGAGATGGACACAACTTAGTGACTGAGCACACACGCTCTTTTCAGAATGCTGCATGCTAATCACTTCAGCATCTTCCAGAATAGAAGTGTTTTTTTAAAATTGATTAATTAAATATTTACCATACTGGTTTGGGTAACTTCTTCAAGACAAGTGAATGATTACTTTAGGGAAAGGAACTTGGTGGAAAATTTTAACTCCTTTTCCAGTTTCAATTATTCTAATCCTGGTTGATAAAGTTTTAAAAAATTATGAGACCTGACCCTTGTGAGGGCACTCCCAAACTAAACAACTTATGTCTGGGTGTTGCAAAAATACCATGTCTCTCCTGTCATTCAAGGAAAGATGGAACTGCGTCAGTTGTGGCTATACAGCAAACAGGCAAAAGGAAAATAATCAGTTTAATCATAAGTCACAGACACTCCGTGTTCTATCAAGAAGCAATAGCTACATCATTTGCCTAATAAAAATGCACATCAGATGAGCTATGATTCACTTAAACCAGATATACTTTTAGCCAGTCTCCTTAATTGGTAAAGGTAATTAAGATTAATTGACTGGGGATGCCAAAAGAACCTCACAAGCTGAAATGTCAGATGAGCATAAATGTTGCTTTATTTAATAGAGTGTTCTTTAAGAGATACTTTTACTGTGAGAGTAAGTACTGTGTCAAAGACAGCATCAATACTGTTTATTTTCCCAAATGTGGATTTGCGCTGAGCATTTAAAGTACCTTAAATAAAAGCAAAAGATAAAATATTCCCTTATATACACAAAGCTCTTTCCATATGGTCCTAGGCTAAACATGATTTTAAAAGCATATGAATTGCTAGCAGGCTTTATAGTAGATTGATTATAACTTTGTAGGCAGCTGAATTGAACTGTTCAAATGCTCTCTCTTTGGTCAAAACTTCAAATGAGAATTCATGATTTGCCAAATTAGGGTAATCCTGGGAAAAGAAAGTACAGTAAGAGATCCACCGAGTTAAAAAACAAAATGGAAACTGTGGTTCCTGGCAGAGACAACTCTGGCCGGATACATTTTATAAAACAAATCAAGATCTGGCTTCTGGTTAGGATGACATCAACATACAAAGAATGACTCCAGGTCATGGGATGTCTGGGCAAGGAGATGTCAAAGGAATGCAGGCCACGGAACCCTGGCTATTTGCTGCGTTAAAAGCAGCTAAGTAATATTTCATCTTCTTCCTAAGCTTTCCTTCCTCTTCTGTCTTCTCATAACACTGCCATCTTCACCCATAAACATCTGCTTCGCTGCAAGAATAAAAGCTGGCTTTTTTTCAGAGGTGATTGAGTTGAAGCTGAAAGCCATCCCAAGACTGACCTAGGATGCACTTCCTTAGCCAGAAGAGATGCTTTCGACCCACTAATACACAAAGAAGCCAAACCTTAAATGCTTCATAACATTTTAAAAAATGCTATACTTAACCCGGTGCTTTTACAGCAATAAGAACTTAAACAATGGACTGATCCCTTTGAAACCGTAAACTTTGGAACCAGCTTAATCCACAATGGCAACCTGTACCTTTCAGACAAAGCTTGATTGTTCTTCCTTTGTGATGGTTTTACACCTTGCCATCTGATATGGTGATATTATTTGACAGCTATCTGTTTTATTTCTCTAACTGCCTACACTGAGCTGCTTACTTCTGAAAATGAGGAGCATTAAAGTGTCTTGGATGTCCAGCCCCAGTTTGGAGAATGAGGAAGAACTGGGTGAATTCCTCTGTACAGGGCTCAAGATGAATATGTCTTCCTGGTTCTCCTTTTCAAGCTATTTTGTTGAGCCTAATTTTTTGTGGCTTTTCATAAATGCAGTGTTCAGTTCTTCTAGGAACACATAAAGCATTGATGAGTAAGAAACCAACCCCCTCCCCAACTTCTAAGTGGACAGAAGAAAAACTAAGGAAATTAGAAATTGAGAAATTTAATTGAGAAAATGTAGCTGAAGCTGAAGCTCCAATATTTTGGCTACCTGATATAAAGAGCTGACTCCTTGGAAAAGATTCTGATGCTGGGAAAGATTGAGGGCAAGAGGAGAAGGTGGCAACAGAGAATGAGATGGTGGGATGGCATCACTGACTCAATGGTCATGAATATGAGCAAACTCTGGGAGATAGTGAGGGACAAGAAAGCCTGGTGTGCTGCAGTCAATGGGGTTGCAAAGAGTTGGACATGCCTGAGTGACTGAACAACAACAGCAGATATTAAATAGAGAATAATGCCATGCATTGGCACTCACTGTGACCCAGTGCCAGGCACAAGAGTTTAGGTGTTCAATAGCTTCATTTCTTTTAGTAAAAAAACAACCAATGAGACAGATACTTACTTTCCACATTTTATAGCTGGGAGAGATGAGGGCTAAAAGAGATAACTTGTTCAAGGTTGTATGTTATGGAGGAACAGAGCTGTGAATTGATTCCAGAGTCAAAACTCTTAAAAATAATGCCCATACATAAATATTAATTATGGGGTCACTAATGTAGAGAGTTCTACAGGTACAAGCTTTAGATTATACTTAGAATTTGAGGCGGGGGAAATAGAAATGTCACATATGTTTGTTTTGATAATAAAATAAGATAAAACACAATTGCTGGCTTAATAAAAAACATCACTATTGGTATTTTAGGAGAAATAAGACAATTATGAACATGAGTTTGAGCAAATTCCAGGAGATTGTGAAGGACAGGGAAGCCTGGCATGCTATAGTCCATGTCATTGCAGAGCCAGACGGAGCACCTGAACAACAGCTGGAAATGCCAGACTACCTGACCTGCCTTTTGAGAAATCTGTATGCAGGTCAGGAAGCAACAGTTAGAGATGGACATGGAACAGACTGGTACCAAATAGGAAAAGGAGTATGTCAACACGCTATATTGTCACCTAGCTTATTTAACTTGTATGTAGAGTACATCATGAGAAACTCTGGGCTGGATGAAGCACAAGCTGGAATCCAGATTGCCGGGAGAAATATCAGTAAACTCAGATATGCAGATGACACCAGCTTTATGGCAGAAAGTGAAGAAGAACTAAAGAGCCTCCTGATGAAAAAGGAGAGGGAAAAATTTGGCTTAAAACTCAATATTCAGAAAACTAAGATCATGGCATCTGGTCGCATCACTTCATGGCAAAATAGATGGGGAAACAATGGAAACAGTGACAGACTTTATTTTGGGGGGCTCCAAAATCACTGCAGATGGTGACTGCACCCAGGAAATTAAAAGACGCTTGCCCCTTGCAAGAGAAGTTATGACCAACCTGGACAGTATATTAAAAAGCAGAGACGGCATTACTTTGCCAACAAAGGTCTGTCTAGTCAAAGCTATGGTTTTTCCAGTAGTCATGTATGGATTTGAGAGTTGGACCATAAAGAAAGCTGAGCACTGAAGAATCGATGCTTTTGAACTGTGGTGTTGGAAAAGACTCTGGAGAGTCCTTTGAACTGCAAGGAGATCCAGTCAGTCCCTCTTAAATGTTCTAGTCAAAGCTATGGTTTTTCCAGTAGTCATGTATGGATTTGAGAGTTGGACCATAAAGAAAGCTGAGCACTGAAGAATCGATGCTTTTGAACTGTGGTGTTGGAAAAGACTCTGGAGAGTCCTTTGAACTGCAAGGAGATCCAGTCAGTCCCTCTTAAATGAAATCAGTCCTGAATATTCATTGGAAGGGCTGATGCTGAATCTGAAACTCCAGTACTTTGGCCACCTGATGTGAAGAACTGACTCATTTGAAAAGACCCGTGATGCTGGGAAAGATTGAAGCCAGGAGGAGAAGGGGACCACAGAGGATGAGATGGTTGGATCGCATCGCCAACTCCATGGACATGAGTTTGAGTAAACTCCAGGAGTTGGTGATGGACAGGGAGGCCTAGCATGCTGCAGTCCATGGGGTCACAAAGAGTTGGACATGAATGAACTACTGAACTGAACTGAACTGAGGAAACCTGAAGTGAGCATTCTAAAACTCCCGTGACAGTCATAGTGCATTTTTACTCAGGGCACAGGGCACTCTCTGCAGGTCCAGCTAGTGTAACCAACCCCGTTATCTTCATGGGTTCCCCTTCATGTGCTTGCTGCAGAAAACAGTAACTCCAACAAAGGGCAAATCATGTTATTCTGTTTCCCTCCTTATCTAATGTGGTTAGGGGCCGCGTCATTTGATCTTTCTGTACAAACTTGTGAACTCTGCTTAACTTTCTCCTTCTGACAGCCATACAATTTAAACTCTTTTCCTCCCTCTAATTGTCACTGATGGTCCAGAGATCTTAATCTGTATCTAAAGAAGTTGAAAATTTTCATTTTGAAGCCAAGGGTTATTTGGATGTCCATTAAAACTTATAGATTTTAAATCCATTTATTCTCCTGATGACTCATGGAGAGTTTCTTTTTAGGTTTTCTGATGAATCTTGCCTCAACCAGAAAGTTAACTATGTGTAGTAACATATACACTGATCCTCAAGGCATTTATAGTACTTTATTGTTATTAGAAATAAAATGTAGTACGAGATGGTTCACAGATTCTAATAAACATATCAAATACACATTAAATCCCTGCACTAAACTTTTTACCTTAAAAAAGGAAAGAAATGGTAGCTTCTAAAAAATTACTTCTTTTTTTTTTTTCCAATACCCTCCACTGCGATAGAACAAGTTGATTTGATGCTGTAGGAATAAGTTTTAAACCAGTCAGTAATCAGTATCCAGTAGAAGATCAAATTTTATCCTGTATCAAAATGTTTTACTCCCTAAGATACAGGCGCAATGCCACATCAAGGATAAGTGGTCATCCTAGAAATCCTGACAGTTGAAAGGAGTTGCATAAAGATTNAAGTTTTAAAACACTCAGTAATCAGTATCCAGTAGAAGACCAAATTTTATCCTGTATCAAAATGTTTTACTCCGTAAGATACAGGTGCAATGCCACATCAAGGATAAGTGGTCATCCTAGAAATCCTGACAGTTGAAAGGAGTTGCATAAAGATTGCACTTGGATGGCATGAGATCTTGGGACTTTTCTCAAAGTTGTATACACCATTTCAAAGTGTGTATTTGTTAAGGCAGACTGGATAATGAAAATTATGATGATTGCATTTACTGTCCAGCTTAAATCACTCCACAATACCAAAACTCTCAAGGGTTCAATGTATGGCTTAAACCATAGATGAGAGATTGCAAAGGAGGCAATTATGCTTCTCTGATGCTGTTATGCTCAGGTAATATCTGCTTTTGTGTGGAGTAGTGCCAGGACTATGTGAAGAAAGATGCTGCCATCTCTAGGAAGTTTGTGAAGATAGAATATGAAAGTGTGGACAGAGCTGAAGTCTGGCCAGAAGCACTGAATCTGACTTTCCTTCACTTTGCCTAATCCTGCCAAGTATAGCATATTACCATTGTTTGGCAATAGACCTTTATTTTCCTACTACTGGGATGGTTTACACTGAATAAACAAAATACATTTAAAAAGCATTAGATGTTAGCCATTGTCCTATATTAGAAATAGTGTGCTTGGTTGTTCTGTGTAACTCTTTGCAACTCCATGGGCTGTAGCCTGCCAGGCTCCTCTGTCCATGAGATTTCCCAAGCAAGAATATGGAGTGGGTTGCCATTTCCTACTCTAGGGGATCTTCACCACCCAGGGATTGAGCCCACATCTCCTGCATCTCCTGCACTGGCAAGCAGATTCTTTATCACTGGGCAACCTGGGAATGCCATGTATAAATTATAGAGATACATAATGGTGTGTTAACCCTTGAGGAGCTAAGTAGGGGAAGTGGACTTGTGAATGAATACATCCACCTGATGTGCTATGTTAGTCACTTGCATGGACATGGGCCCTCAGAAGTGTACCAGATACAGCAGAAACAGGGTAAGTGGGGAGGGGCAACCAGAAAAGCTTCATTGAGATGACTTAACCTGAACCAGAAGGAGGAACAAAGTTTAGTTTATTCAAGTTCCTCAGCTTCTAGAAGATAAATTGATATTTCATTTTACATTTTTACCTTAAAAATATTTCAAAATTATTTCTTGTTGCTTGACTATACAAACTTTTGGCAGTCATGTTGCCCAAGAAGTAGGCACAGATGGCAGTTTTCACCTTTTAAACCAGTGAAAATCTTGGATGATCAAGTTTCTTAATGCAGGCTATTAGTCTGAGCCATTGGGTTCACTAAGTTGTTCTCCAGGGATGTTTTTAGGACTTTCCATGTATTTATCCAATGCAAAGCCTGTAGTTATTGGCTCCTTTATACCACCACAAGATCTTCAATGATTTTCTTAGTGTCTTGAGTTAAATTGCTAAGAATGTCATAAGTGTTAACAGCCAGCTTGTAGGAAACTTGTATCCATGTCTTTGAGTGGGAAACATAAACTGGATAATACACACAATTGGCAACTATGAAAGAATCAGTGATAATACAATGAAAAGAGAAGAGGCTTTGGAATCAGATCAGGGGGTGAATTCTAGCTGTGTGTTTTATGAGCTGTATGACACTTTAGTAATCTTGTATCATATAATGGTTGTAAAAATCACATTAAATGATGTGGAGAGACAGATTGGGCCCTAGAATAAGAAGAAAGCTCAGATTTCACTTTTAAGTTTAGTTTTTATATCAACAAAGTGAAGATAAAGTAATCTACATTGTAGAGAAATAGGTATGAGTTGATATAATACACTCCCACATGACAACCTGGTCTTGACCATAGTGTGTCTATCACAAGTACTCAACTTGGCTCTTGTAACAAGAAAGCAATACAGACAATATGTAAATAAAACATTCCTATTTAATGGGTCTCTGTTCCACAAAAATCTTATGATCACTAAAATTTAATATCACATAAATTTCATGGGTTGTAAAATATTGGTTTTTTTCAGTCATTTAAAAATGTAAAAATCCTTCTTACCCATAGTTTGTCAAGCTGTGACCCATACCATCATGGAACAACCCTAGGGATCTATGGCTACCATGTTTGGTTGGTGTTGGTAATGGATGCTTGCTCTTGGATTTTTTTATTTGTTTGTAATATTTCAAGTTTTATATCCTATGATAATACCTACATTGTTTTATTTAACATTCCCAAGAACACTAGGATGTAGGCGCCACTTCTCATCTGGTGAATAAACTAAAGTTGCAATGATTAAATCAGTTCCTAATTATATTCCAGGAAGCTCTCAGTAGAGTGAGAGATTTGGTCATATAAACAGAATTCTGCCCTCAGAGAACTTACATTTTGAGGAGGGGAGAAACATAATGAACAAGTAAAAGAAAAATCATAAGATCTTTACAGATTATGACACATTTTTGAAGGAAATAATGAGGTGGCTATAATAGAGAAAATGAAAGCATCTGAATAAATACTTTGTGCAGAATGTTCAAGAAAGATCTCTGCAATAAATGGACTTATCTATGAAACAGAAACCGACTCACAGAAGAAGAGAATAAACATGGGGTTGCCAAGGAGGCAGGAAGTAGGGGGAGGGATGGATTGGGAATTTGGGGTGAGCAGATGTGAACTATCATATAGGACTGGTAAACAACAAGGTCCTACTGTATAGCACAGGGAGCTATATTCTCAATCTTGATAAACCTTAATGGAAAAGAATATGAAAAATAATATATACATATGTATAACTGAATCACTGCTGTACAACCAAAATTAACACAACATCGTAAATCAACTATACTTCAATAAAATAAATTTGAAAAAAAATTTAAAAGAAAGGTCTCTACAATGGGGACATTGGAACACAGATCCAAAGACTAGGAATGAACCAGCAGCCATGGAGAGTCAGGGCAAGTCCCAAAGGATGGCATGAGCTTGACAACAAGAAGTCAGTGTGACAAGAGTCAGATACAGAAAGAAAATGGGGAGAGCTGAAACTGGAGACACAGGCAGAGAAAGTTATGTAGGCCAATAAGCCACACCAATGGATGTGCCAATTATAAACACAGTGGGAAGTCGTTAATGTGGTTTTCGAAGGAGAGGGGCTGTGATTCAGTGAATGGTTTGCACAGGGTCAGATTCTGGAAACAGGAGTCCTGGGGAAAGGCTATTGCAGTGGTCGTGGACAGAGAGGACGGTGGTTTGGACAGGGAGGCAACCATGGAAGCAAAGAGTAGGGGGATATAAGATCGAATCTGGACATAAAGCTTATAGGATTTGCTGATAGGGTGAACTTTGGGAAATGAGGAAAAGGAAGGAATCAAGGGTGAGCTATAGACTTCTGGTTTATATACTTTGGTAGACTATGGTATGATTTACTGATGTTTCAGTGGACCAAAGTGAGATGGAAAGTCAAGACTTCTATTTTGACAGAATAAAAATATGCCAGTTATATATTCATATGGGCTTTCCTGGTGATTCAGATGGTAAAGAATCTGCCTGCAATACGGGAGACCTGGGCTCAATCCCTGAGTTGGGAAGATCCCCTGGAGGAGGGCATGGCAACCCATTTTAGTACTCTTGCCTGGAGAATCCCCATGGACAGAGGAGCCTGGTGGGCCACAGTCCACGGGGTCACAAAGAGTCAGACATGACTGTGCGACTAAGCTGCTGCTGCTGTTGCTGCTAAGTCACTTCAGTCGCGTCCGACTCTGTGCGACCCCAGAGACGGCAGCCCACCAGGCTCCCCCATCCCTGAGATTCTCCAGACAAGAACACTGGCATGGGTTGCCATTTCCTTCTCTAATGCATGAAAGTGAAAAGTGAAAGTGACATCGCTCAGTCGTGTCCCTCTCTTAGCGNTTTTGGCAGTCATGTTGCCCAAGAAGTAGGCACAGATGGCAGTTTTCACCTTTTAAACCAGTGAAAATCTTGGATGATCAAGTTTCTTAATGCAGGCTATTAGTCTGAGCCATTGGGTTCACTAAGTTGTTCTCCAGGGATGTTTTTAGGACTTTCCATGTATTTATCCAATGCAAAGCCTATAGTTATTGGCTCCTTTATACCACCACAAGATCTTCAATGATTTTCTTAGTGTCTTGAGTTAAATTGCTAAGAATGTCATAAGTGTTAACAGCCAGCTTGTAGGAAACTTGTATCCATGTCTTTGAGTGGGAAACATAAACTGGATAATACACACAATTGGCAACTATGAAAGAATCAGTGATAATACAATGAAAAGAGAAGAGGCTTTGGAATCAGATCAGGGGGTGAATTCTAGCTGTGTGTTTTATGAGCTGTATGACACTTTAGTAATCTTGTATCATATAATGGTTGTAAAAATCACATTAAATGATGTGGAGAGACAGATTGGGCCCTAGAATAAGAAGAAAGCTCAGATTTCACTTTTAAGTTTAGTTTTTATATCAACAAAGTGAAGATAAAGTAATCTACATTGTAGAGAAATAGGTATGAGTTGATATAATACACTCTCACATGACAACCTGGTCTTGACCACAGTGTGTCTATCACAAGTACTCAACTTGGCTCTTGTAACAAGAAAGCAATACAGACAATATGTAAATAAAACATTCCTATTTAATGGGTCTCTGTTCCACAAAAATCTTATGATCACTAAAATTTAATATCACATAAATTTCATGGGTTGTAAAATATTGGTTTTTTTCAGTCATTTAAAAATGTAAAAATCCTTCTTACCCATAGTTTGTCAAGCTGTGACCCATACCATCATGGAACAACCCTAGGGATCTATGGCTACCATGTTTGGTTGGTGTTGGTAATGGATGCTTGCTCTTGGATTTTTTTATTTGTTTGTAATATTCCAAGTTTTATATCCTATGATAACACCTACATTGTTTTATCTAGCATTCCCAAGAACACTAGGATGTAGGCGCCACTTCTCATCTGGTGAATAAACTAAAGTTGCAATGATTAAATCAGTTCCTAACTATATTCCAGGAAACTCTCAGTAGAGTGGGAGATTTGGTCATATAAACAGGATTCTGCCCTCAGAGAACTTACATTTTGAGGAGGGGAGAAACATAATGAACAAGTAAAAGAAAAATCATAAGATCTTTACAGATTATGACACATTTTTGAAGGAAATAATGAGGTGGCTATAATAGAGAAAATGAAAGCATCTGAATAAATACTTTGTGCAAAATGTTCAAGAAAGATCTCTGCAATAAATGGACTTATCTATGAAACAGAAACCGACTCACAGAAGAAGAGAATAAACATGTGGTTGCCAAGGAGGCAGGGAGTAGGGGGAGGGATGGATTGGGAATTTGGGGTGAGCAGATGTGAACTATCATATAGGACTGGTAAACAACAAGGTCCTACTGTATAGCACAGGGAGCTATATTCTCAATCTTGATAAACCTTAATGGAAAAGAATATGAAAAATAATATATACATATGTATAACTGAATCACTTTGCTGTACAGCCAAAATTAACACAACATTGTAAATCAACTATACTTCAATAAAATAAATTTGAAAAAAATTTTTAAAGAAAGGTCTCTACAATGGGGACATTGGAACACAGATCCAAAGACTAGGAATGAACCAGCCATGGAGAGTCAGGGCAAGTCCCAAAGGATGGCATGAGGTTGACAACAAGTAGTCAGTGTGACAAGAGTCAGATACAGAAAGAAAATGGGGAGAGCTGAAATTGGAGACACAGGCAGAGAAAGTTATGTAGGCCAATAAGCCACACCAATGGATTTGCCAATTATAAACACATTGGGAAGTCGTTAATGTGATTTTTGAAGGAGAGGGGCTGTGATTCAGTGAATGGTTTGCACAGGGTCAGATTCTGGAAACAGGAGTCCTGGGGAAAGGCTATTGCAGTGGTCGTGGACAGAGAGGACGGTGGTTTGGACAGGGAGGCAACCATGGAAGCAAAGAGTAGGGGGATATAAGATCGAATCTGGACATAAAGCTTATAGGATTTGCTGATAGGGTGAACTTTGGGAAATGAGGAAAAGGAAGGAATCAAGGGTGAGCTATAGACTTCTGGTTTATATACTTTGGTAGACTATGGTATGATTTACTGATGTTTCAGTGGACCAAAGTGAGATGGAAAGTCAAGACTTCTATTTTGACAGGATAAAAATATGCCAGTTATATATTCAGATGGGCTTTCCTGGTGATTCAGATGGTAAAGAATCTGCCTGCAATACGGGAGACCTGGGCTCAATCCCTGAGTTGGGAAGATCCCCTGGAGGAGGGCATGGCAACCCATTTTAGTATTCTTGCCTGGAGAATCCCCATGGACAGAGGAAGCCTGGTGGGCCACAGTCCACGGGGTCACAAAGAGTCAGACGTGACTGTGCGACTAAGCTGCTGCTGCTGTTGCTGCTAAGTCGCTTCAGTCGCGTCCGACTCTGTGTGACCCCAGAGATGGCAGCCCACCAGGCTCCCCCATCCCTGAGATTCTCCAGACAAGAACACTGGCATGGGTTGCCATTTCCTTCTCTAATGCATGAAAGTGAAAAGTGAAAGTGACATCGCTCAGTCGTGTCCAACTCTTAGCGACCCCATGGACTGCAGCCCACCAGGCTCCTTCGCCCATGGGATTTTCCAGGCAAGAGTACTGGAGTGGGGCGCCATTGCCAGCATATATATTCATGTGGATATTCCAAGACAATAGTTGACAATAGTTAATTTGAAATTAAAAGAGTGGTTAAAACTAGAAATATAATCTTGGGAGGATTGGAGCTGATGGATAATAGTTGAAGCCTTGGGACCACATAATATCATCAAGGGGAAATAGAGCTGTAGACCCAGGAAAAGGACAGTTCAGATCAAACATTTAAGAAATGAGGATTAGCCAGTGTGGCAGAAGGATGTGGTGTCACAGAATTCATATAGAAAATGTTACAAAGAAAATTAGATACTTAGTTCTGGAGAGAAACATATCCAACTTAGGCGTTTGTAAGAGGAAGAACTAGAGCTTGAATTATGTTCTCTCCACTGTACATCATAAGGGCTTTCTACAGTTTCATGTTGCTGGATTAATCAATTTCCCAATTCACTCATGTATTCAAGTTCTACAATTCAATTGCGGGTACTCTTCTTAAGGCCCATAGTTGCCTCTCAAGTTGATAATGTTTTATTTTAATTAGATTCTAAGTTACACAGATGACATTGATTTTAGGTCACCTCACTGCCTTTGAATTTGGGACCAATTTATTTATGCTCAAATATTAACAGATTATCTGAAATCATTCACACCCAACTATTTCTTTTAGCTTTTATTAAATTTCAAGAGAGAATAAAAATATTTTTTCTGCACCCTTTTCAACTTCATAGTTTCATTCTGCTTGGATATTTAAACTGAGAAATCTAGAATTGTTTCTTATTCCTTTGTTATAAGGAATAAAATAAAAAATAAGTATAAATATCCAAGAAAAAAAATTTTTTTTTGGCATTGTCCTATAAGACTAGAGGCCATATTAAGGGCTTTCCTGGGGACTCTGTGGTAAAAAAAAAAAAAAAAAAAAAATCCACCTGCCAATTCAGGAGACACAAGTTCCATTTCTGGTCTAAGATATCCCACATGCCCAAGTAATTAAGCCCAAGTGCCTCAGCTACTGAGACTGCACTCTAGTATCTGGGAGCCACAGCTACTGAAGCCCACGCCCCCTAGTGGCTGTGGCGATTAGCCCCGGCTCGCACTGGAGAAGGAAATGGCAACCCACTCGTGTTCTTGCCTGGAGAATCCCAGGGACGGGCGAGCCTGGTGGGCCGCCGTCTATGGGGTCGCACAGAGTCGGACACAACTGAAACTACTTAGTAGCAGCAGCAGCAGCAGCACAACTAGAGAAAAACCCCCTCAGCAACAAAGACCCAGTACAGTCAGAAATAAATAAATAAAATAAAATATTTAGAAAAAGAATACATTATATATTGTGTTTTAGTTGCTCAGTCGTGTCCGACTCTTTGCGACCCCATGGACTGTAGCCCACCAGGCTCCTTTGTCCATGGGATTCTCCAGGCAAAAATACTGGAATGGTTGCCATAGTACTCTCCCATAATTGAAGTGAAGTGAACTCGCTCAGTTGTGTCCGACTCTTTGCGACCCTGTAAACTGTAGCCTACCAGGTTACTCCATCCGTGGGACTCTCCAGGCAAGAATACTGGAGTGGGTTGCCATTTCCTTCTCCACGGGATCTTCCCGACCCAGGGATCAAACAGAGGTCTCCCACATTGCGGGCAGACGCTTTACCCTCTGACCCACCAGGGAAGCCCTGATTAAGAACTGTGTATCCTGATTTTGTGGTTTTCATTCTGTCTTCCCTCTAATGGATAAGGATAAGAGGCTTATGGAAGTTTTCTGATGGGAGAGACTGACTGTGGGGGAAACTGGGTCTTGTTCTGATGGGCGAGGCTGTGCTCAGTAAATCCTTAATCCAATTTTCTGTTGATGGGCGGGGCTCTGTACCCTCCCTGTTGTTTGGCCTAAGACCAAACTATGGTGGAGGTTGTGAAGATAATGATGACCTTCTTCAAAAAGTCCTGTGCACGCACTGCCTCACTCAGTGTCCTAGACACTGCTGCAGGCCACTGCCAACCCACGCCTCTGCTGGTGACTCCTGGACACATACTGGCAAGTATGGGTCAGTCTCTTGTGGGGTCACTGCTCCTTTCTCCTGGGTTCTGATGCACACAAGGTTTTGTTTGTGCCCTCCAAGAGTCTGTTTCCTCAGTCCTGTGGAAGTTCTGTAATCAAATCCCTGCTGCTGCTAAGTCTCTTCAGTCGTGTCCAACTCTGTGTGACCCCATAGACGGCAGCCCACCAGGCTCCCCCGTCCCTGGGATTCTCCAGGCAAGAACACTGGAGTGGGTTGCCATTTCCTTCTCCAATGCATGAAAGTGAAAAGTGAAAGTGAAGTCGCTCAGTCGTGTGTGACCCTCAGTGACCCCATGGACTGCAGTTTTCTGGGCTCCTCCATCCATGGGATTTTCCAGGCAAGAGCACTGGAGTGGGCTGCCATTGCCGTCTCCTAATCAAATTCCACTTGCCTCCAAAGGCAAATTCCCTGGGAGCTCTCTGTCCCTTTGCCATATCCCGAGGTTGGGTAATCTTGGAAGTGACAAATAGGTTCAAGAGACTAGATCTGATTGACAGCGTGCCTGAAGAACTATGGATGGAGGTTTGTGACATTGTACAAGAGGCATGGACCAAGACCATCCCCAAGAAAAAGACATACAAAAAGGCAAAATGGTTGTCTGAGGAGGGCTTACAAACAGCTATGAAAAGAAGAGAAGCTAAAGGCAAAGGAGAAAAGAAAAGATACACCCATTGAAATGCAGAGTTCTAAAGAATAGCAAGGAGAGATAAGAAAGCCTTCTTCAGTGTCCAATTAAAAAAATAATAATAAAGGAAAACAACAGAATGGGAAAGACTAGAGATCTCTTCAAGAAAATTAGAGATACCAAGGGAATATTTCATGCAAAGTTGAGCACAATAAAGGACAGAAATGCTATGGACCTAACAGAAACAGAAGATATTAAGAAGAAGTGGTAAGAATACACAGAAGAACTATACAAAAAACATTTTTATGACCCAGGTAACCACAATGGTGTGAATACTCACCTAGAGCCAGACATCCTGGAATGCAAAGTCAGATGGGCCTTAGGAAGCATCACTACAAACAAAGCTAGTGGAGGTGATGGAATTCCAGCTGCACTATTTCAAACCCTATAAGATGATGCTGTGAAAGTGCTGCACTCAATATGTCAGCAAACTTGGAAAACTCAGCAGTGGCTACAGGACTGGAAAATGTCAGTTTTCATTCCAATCCCAAAGAATGACAATGCCAAAGAATGTTCAAACTACTGCACAATTGCACTTATCTCACAAGCTAGCAAAGTAATGCTCAAAATTCTCCAAGCCAGTCTTCAACAGTACATGAACCATGAACTTTCAGATATTCAAGCTGATTTTAGAAGACGCAGAGAAACCAGAGATCAAATTACCAACATCCGTTGGGTCATCAAAAAAGCAAGAGAGTTCCAGGAAAACATCTACTTCTGCTTCATTGACTACAACAAAGCCTTTGACTGTGTGGATCACAACAAACTGTGAAAAATTCTTAAAAGAAATGGGAATACCAGACTACCTTACCTGCCTCCTTAGAAATGTTTACACAGGTCAAAAAGCAACAGTTAGAACTGGACATGGAACAATGGACTGGCTCCAAATTGGGAAAGGAGTACATCAAGGCTGTATATTGTCACACTGCTTCTTTAACTTATATGCAGAGTACACCATGTGAAATGCCAGGCTGGATGAAACACAAGCTGGAATCAAGATTTCCAGGTGAAATATTAATAACCTTAGATATGCAGATGATACCAGTTTTATGGCAGAAAGTGAAGAGGAACAAAATAGTCTCTTGAAGAAGGTGAAAGAGGAGAGTGAAAAAACTGGCTTAAAACTCAACATTCAAAAAACTAAGATCATGGCATCCAGTCCTGTCATTTCAGTGCAAACAGATGGAGAAGCAATGGAAACAGTGACAAACTTGTTTTGAGGGGGCTCCAAAAAGAGGAACTAAAAAGCCTCTTGATGAAAGTGAAAGTGGAGAGTGAAAAAGTTGGCTTAAAGCTCAACATTCAGAAAACGAAGATCATGGCATCCGGTCCCATCACTTCATGGGAAATAGATGGGGCAACAGTGGAAAGAGTGTCAGACTTTATTTTTGGGGGATCCAAAATCACTGCAGATGGTGATTGCAGCCATGAAATTAAAAGATGCTTCCTCCTTAGAAGAAAAGTTATGACCAACCTAGATAGCATATTCAAAAGCAGAGACATTACTTTGCCGACTAAGGTCCATCTAGTCAAGGCTATGGTTTTTCCTGAGGTCATGTATGGATGTGAGAGTTGGACTGTGAAGAAGGCTGAGCGCTGAAGAATTGATGCT
>SJYX01010418.1:283364-295765 GCA_006410675.1 Oreotragus oreotragus | reverse complement strand
GAATGATGCTAAAGCTGAAACTCCAGTACTTTGGCCACCTCATTCGAAGAGTTGACTCATTAGAAAAGACTCTGATGTTGGGAAGGATTGAGGGCAGGAGGAGAAGGGGACAGCAGAGGATGAGATGGCTGGATAGCATCACCAACTTGATGGACATGAGTTTGAGTGAACTCTGGGAATTGGTGATGGACAGAGAGGCCTGGCGTGCTGCGATTCATGGGGTCACAAAGAGTCGGACATGACTGAGGGACTGAACTGAACTGAACTGAAAATCACTGCAGATGGTGACTGCAGCCATGAAATCAAAAGACGCTTGCTCCTTGCAAGAAAAGCTATAACCAAGTTAGACAGCATTTTAAAAAGCAGAGACATTACTTTGTCAGCAAAGGTCCGTCTAGTCAAGGCTATGATTTTTCCAGTAGTCATGTATGCATGTGAGAATTTGACCATAAAGAAAGCTGAATGCCGAAGAATTGATGCTTTTGAACTGTGGTGTTGGAGAAGATTCTTGAGAGTCCCTTGGACTGCAAGGAGATCCAACCAGTCCATCTAAAGGAAATCAGTTTGGAATATTCACTGGAAGGACTGATGCTGAAGCTGAAACTCCAATACTTTGGCTACCTGATGCAAAGAACTGACTCACTGGAAAAGACCCTGATGCTGGGAAAGATTGAAGGCAGGAGGAGAAGGGAACGACAGAGGATGAGATGGTTGGATGGCATCACCAACTCAATGCACATGAGTTTGAGCAAGATGTGGGAGTTGGTGAATGATGGAGTCGCAGAGTTGGACTTGAGTGAGCGACTGAACTGAATTGATCCTGATTTTGTAATTAAACTGGCATCGTGAAATGCTTGTGATTATATGAATTATGTGAGCTAAATGCTGCAATTCAATATGATGGTTATACACTCATAAAATAGATTCATAATTGGAAAGTAAGGCTAATTGTATGTAAGACAAGTGGGAAAGAAGAAAATTATGACACTCTATAATAATGACTTTATGAGCTATGATAAATCGTAAATCCGGTAGGATAACGATGTAACACGATGCTTCAGATTTAGAATACCATTAAGAGATTCTAGTGATCCAACCAGTGGGCAAAATAGATTTAAACTACCAGTAAATTACTATTTAGTCCAAAATAACCTAAAACATATATTAAAATGTTAGCAGTTAAAAATTTAGAAAATTCACAATAAAAGCATGAAATAACTGGATTAAAAAGCTTAATGTCTTAAGAAAGAATATGTAAAAATACCATATACACTCACACTCACACATAACCCCCAAAACACACATCACTCACAAAAGTCCCCTGTAAAAGTCCCCTGATACAAGTTTGTGGTTTTGTCACTAAGTTGTGTCCAACTCTTGCAACCCCATGGGCTGTAGCCATCCAGGCTCCTCTGTCCATGGAATTCTCCAGGCCAGAATACTGGAGAATACCATTTCCTTCTCCAGGGGATCTTCACCACCCAGGGATGCATTGTAGGAGGCCTCCTGCATTGGAGACAGATTCTTTACCAACAGAGCTAGTATCTGTTTAAATCATTAACATTGGTCAACTAGGATAAAACTTAAGAACTCAAACTCCCCTCCCCCACCCACCATGTGTGTGTTTTGTGTTTATTGTGTATCTTTGTACACAGCTCAAGAAAAATTTTATTCCATCAAAGATTTACATTGTACTTTACAAAAAAAAAAAGGATTCTAGTTAATTATGCTTCTATTCTTTATACCTTTATTGTTTATACCTCTATTTTCCATTTTTCTATTTGAGTTTCCGTATAAGGTTTATCTTATAAATATTTAAATATTTAATGACTGTTTCTTAAGGCTGTTTTCAAAAAAATTTTTTTTCACCATATGCTTTTTCTTTCAACCTTTCAAAATAATCTCAACACTGCTAGGGATTTATAGGGCTAAATTCCAGTAGTAAATAGGATTTGTGTCATTTAATTCCTGTGCTTTAAATATATTTGCAAGAGAGGTAAACTTTATTTAAGGGCAGCCAAATTTATTAACTCTCAACCATATGTATAGCTATCTTATCTTTGGCATCAAGTTTACACAATAGCTGCACACCACTGAGATGCATGAAACAATCAAAGGACACATTTACTGAACAATAAATTTAAAATGTAAGCTAACAATGTAGCTAAGAATCTGAGCCTGTATCTGCTGATGAACAAGAAGTAGAAGAATGATGAAAGGCAGCTGATGAAGGTATCCAGGCTCCTGTGAAACTTTTTGCCCCATATTTCTCTCTATATTAAATTACTAATAAACAACATGGTAGATTTTTCTCCCCTTCATTCATGTTTAATATAAGAATACATCTTTGCTGTTACAGGCACATCTATTATGGAATTTGCTGCATCTTAATTTATGCAAAGGCCTTCCCTGGTGGCTCAGATGGGAAAGAATCTGCGTGCAATGCAGGAAACCCAGGTTTGATCCCTGGGTTGGGAAGATACCCTGGGGAAGGAAGTGACAATCCATTCCAGGATTCTTGCCTGGGAAATCCCATGGACAGAGGGGCCTGGTGGGCTACCGTCCATGGAGTCACAAAGAGTCAGAGACGACTGAAACACTAACACAAAAATGCTTCTTAACTAAATGATCTGTTTAGTGTTTCCCTAAAAGATTGCTTATAAACTTATTTATTATTTATTTTCTTGCTTTAATTGAAGTATCCTTGATCTATAATGTTTCAGGTGTACAAATACATACAAATATATATCTATATTCTTATATATATATATTCTTTTCAATATTCCCTGTGCTATACAGTAGGTCCTTATTGTTTGTATATTATATATAACTCTATTTTTAGTTTTTTAAGGAACTTGCATACTGTTCTCCATAATGGCTGCTCCAACTTTTATTCCTATCAATAAGTGTCCAAGGACTCCCTTATCTCTACACCCTCTCCAGCATTTATTATTTGTAGACTTGTTGATGATGGCCATTCTGATCTATGTGAGGTCATACCACATTGTAGTTTTGACTCACATTTCTCTAATAATCAGTGATATTGAGCATCTTTTCATGCACCTGTTGGTCATCTATATATCTTCTTGGGAAAAACATCTATTAAAGTATTTTTCCATTTTTTTTATTGTGTTGTTGATATTGAACTGTATCAGCTATTTGTATATTTTGGAAATTAAGCCCTTGTCAGTTACATCATTTGAAAATATTTCCTCTCATTTCATAGGTTGTCTTCTCACTTTGTTTATGGTTTCTTTTGCTGTGTGAAAACTTTTAAATTTAATTAGGTCCCATTTTAAAATTTTTATTTTTTTTATTGTGTTGTTGATATTGAACTGTATCAGCTATTTGTATATTTTGGAAATTAAGCCCTTGTCAGTTACATCATTTGAAAATATTTCCTCTCATTTCATAGGTTGTCTTCTCACTTTGTTTATGGTTTCTTTTGCTGTGTGAAAACTTTTAAATTTAATTAGGTCCCATTTTTAAATTTTTGTTTTTATTTCTTTTGCCTTAGGAGACTGATCTAGAAAATATTGCTATGATTTATGTCAAAGAGTGTTTTGCCTATGTACTCTAGTAGAGTTTTATGGTGTTGTGTCATGCATTTAGGTTATTGAACAATTTGGGGTTTATTTTTGTATATGGTGTGATGGAATGTTCTAATTTCATTACTTTACATGTAGTTCTCCAGCTTCCCTAACATCACTCGCTGAAGAGACAATCTTTCCTCCATTGTATATACTTGCCTCCTTTGTTGTATATTAACTGACTATAGGTGCACAGGTTTATTTCTGGCTCTCTATTCTGTTCCATAGATCCATATATCTGTTTTTGTGCCAATACCATGCTCTTTTGATTACTGTAGTTTTGTACTATAGCTTAAAGTCTGGAGGAGTTATGCCTCCAGTGTTGTTCTTTTTGTTCAGAATTGCAATTCTGGGTCTTTTGATTCCACATACACTTTAAGATTATTGGTTCTAGTTCTGTGAAAAATACCACAGGTATTTTAATAGCGATTGCATTAAACCTGTAGATTGCTTTGAATATTAATAGTATGGTCATTTTAGCTAGAGTAATTTTTCCAATCCAAAAGCAAAGGTATCTTACCATTTTTTTGAATCTTCTTCAATTTCTCTTATAGTGTTTTATAGTTTTCAGCATATATCAACCTATACTTTTTAATGTCTATTAAAAAGTGTTCTGGAGTGGTAGCACATTCTCCTTTAAAAACGATAAAATATCCAGGAGTAAACTGACTCATATATACTGTGGTGAAGAATTAGTCATGATTCATTATCCTATTGAAAAGTCACTGAGGAAAGAAAGAAGAGAAACACATTAAAGGCGCTCTAAATGGAATGATTTACATTTGATAGATTTGGAGAGCCTCCAAAACCACAACAGGATATCTCTTCCTCTGATCAACTTCTGGTACTGATCTTCCCGTCATTTCGTTACTCAGAGACTTAAACTCTCTTGCCAAAGGCACTGAGACTATCACATGGAGCTCTCTGTGCTTCTACACCACCATTTTAAGTAATTCTAAACATTTCAGAGCTTAAAGAGGCACTTGGCTAGTATAAATTCTGGGTATGATATGGAAGTGGAGTACCAGTCCTTAGGGTTCATAGGACATAACTTAGCACCTGCTTAATTAGACATTAAGGAAATAGGTATAGTGTTTAGAGTTTAAACAGAGTTTAGAGTTTGGACCAGATAGTCAATAACTGTATCATCTCATGTGTGTATCTTAAACTCTTTAAGCTTTCGTTTACTTAGCTGTAAATGGGAAGAATATTACCTGACTCTTAAGGTTGTTGTGAAGCTAAACAAGAATATATTTTTAGATTGACTGGTATAATGCCTGAGACAGAGTAAATACTCAAGGAAAGTTACTTGGTTTATTATTTTTATTATAATTAAGTTGAGAAAACGGAGGAGGAGGATTTGGCACAGTGCTTGGCACATACGGTGTAGGAATTAAAATGGCATACAATAAACTCTAATAGTTTTGTTAGCATTGTCTCTTTTCCTGTATGTGGAAAGATCTAGTGAATGAATATTGGGCCATTTTGCTAACATAGCCAAAACTATAGATTTGCTTTACTGAGATTATAAACACATCTCTTAAACTCTTTAAGCTTTCGTTTACTTAGCTGTAAATGGGAAGAATATTACCTGACTCTTAAGGTTGTTGTGAAGCTAAACAAGAATATATTTTTAGATTGACTGGTATAATGCCTGAGACAGAGTAAATACTCAAGGAAAGTTACTTGGTTTATTATTTTTATTATAATTAAGTTGAGAAAACGGAGGAGGAGGATTTGGCACAGTGCTTGGCACATATGGTGTAGGAATTAAAATGGCATACAATAAACTCTAATAGTTTTGTTAGCATTGTCTCTTTTCCTGTATGTGGAAAGATCTAGTGAATGAATATTGGGCCATTTTGCTAACATAGCCAAAACTATAGATTTGCTTTACTGAGATTATAATAATTTAAACTGAGCAAATCTGCAGATGCCTCTGAAAAAAGCACCCAGAGGCACAACGACCGTGATCGCTAAATGTAACAGCTACCTCTGCCCAATTGAGATACTTTATATCCATTTTTAGAAGTTCATTCCTGAATTCTTTCTTATCTTGTTGGATGTGACCATAGGTTTTTTAAAGAATCATTCTTCCTATCTTTCCCTTAACCTTTTACAATCAGTCATCAAATTTTAAAAATTATATCCTCCAATTATCTTGGAAAACTATCCTCCATTCTCCATATCCCCTGTGATTATCATTTCTTATCACTGTAGCCTCTCAACCAATTGATTGGTTCATTTTTTCCCTTGCCACTCTCAAATCTACTCTGCACCATGACATTTTAAAAGAACAAATCTGATTGTGTTTCTCCCTCTTGAAAGTTGGCAGGACTCTATGCCTAACAGAATTCATTATAAGATTCTTAGGTTGGTTTGCCATACACTGCTCATTGTCTTCTAATTATCCATTCTCTCTTTTTCTAGAATAACAGAACTTCCCCAATTATTTTTAGGAGGCACACAGCTATACATACTAAAGGTTAAACTCCCCAGCTTCCTTTGCAGTTCATTGTGACCACATGCCTCAGTTCTGGCCAATGGAATAAAAGAAAGTGTCCCCTACCACTTCTGCTAAGCATCTTTAAATGGAGGTAGCATGTCCTTCATTTAACCCTTATCTTTCCTGATGATTGTAGATGTGAGGGTTGGAGCTGGCTAGCTTTTCAACTTGTAAGTGGGATTCTAAAGACAGTAGAACCAAATGAATCTCTCTCTGAAATAGAAACAGGCTCACAGACATAGAGAATCAGTCAGTCAGTTCAGTCACTCAGTCATGTCTGACTCTTCGTAAATCCATGGACTGCAGGATGGCAGGACTTGTGGTTACCAAGGGGGAATTGGGGATGGACTGGAAATTTGGGGTTAGTAGATGCAAATTATTTCATATAGAATGGCTGGGCAATAAAGTCCTACTGTAGAGCTCAGAGACCTATATTCAGTATCCTGAGATAAAACATAATGAAACAGAATATGAAAAATAATGAATAACTGAATTACTTTGCTGGACACATGAAACTTTGTAAATCAACTATACTTTAATTTCTAAAAATTCAAAATTTGAAAAAAAGAGAGAACATCCACTTACACCTTCATGTAAACATAAACTGATGATATTAAAATATCTTATTTAATATTGGAACAAATCTACAACCTTAGGATACATGAAACCCATTCGCAAACATCTACATTAAGAAACCATGGATTTTAAAGAGACTATAAATGCTTTAATATGGAAAAATAGTCTTCAGAAGTAAAAAGCCCTTGCCTAAAGCCAAAGAAGCAATGTGTTGGCTGATGTGAAAGAAGAACTCTTTTTGAGTTACCCAAAGCATTGATTTGATTTTGAGTCACCCAAACATTTTGGTTGTTGTTTTATGAATTGGTAATGGGCAATTTTTAAGTGAGTTTGCTAAACAATAAACAATTACTAAACAATAAACTTCTGTTAGCAATCATAATTGGTACTTCTATTGGGAAAGAATGCATTTTAGCCTCATTTACAGGATACCTAAATTACAGGGACTCGAGTGACAAGATTTTATTTTTTTCATGAAACAAGATGCCTGGAGGTAGGCTGCTCAGAATTGCTATAGGAGACTCTGTAATACCAGCAGTAATGTAGGCTCCTTCCAACTTTCTGTCCAGTAGCCCACAGTGCAGATTTCCTATGTATGGTTGTTGCCTTGTATTCACAGGTTGGATTCTCTGCATCCAGCAGTTTAGGCAGGAAGAAGTGGAATATCAAAACTTGTATACAAGTGGAACTGAGGTTCATTTTAAACACTTATTTAGAGCTCCCTTTCCCAAAGTTCCACTTTCACTTCATTGGCCAAGATGATCACATGACCACTTGTAGCTCCCAGGGAGGCTAGGAAATGCAACGGTGCACCTGGCTACATACTGTCTCAGTCAAAATCAGGTGCTGTCACCACAGATGAAGGGGAGAACAGACAGTGGGCAGGCAGAAGTGTCTGTGGTGGTAAACAGTGGTTTGAATGAACAATATGAACATTGTGCCTGTCTGACATGATGGATTTAATTTTTTTTTTTTTTTTTACTTTACCTAGGAACAATGGCACCCCACCCCAGTACTCTTGCCTGGAAAATCCAATGGACGGAGTAGCCTGGTGGGTTGCAGTCCATGGGGTCGCTAACAGTCGGACAGACTGAGCGACTTCACTTTCACTTTTCTCTTTCATGCATTGGAGAAGGAAATGGCAACCCACTCCAGTATTCTTGCCTGGAGAATCCCAGGGATGGGGGAGCCTGGTGGGCTGCCGTCTATGGGGTCACACAGAGTCAGACACGACTGAAGTGACTTAGCAGCAGCAGCAGCAGCAGGAACAAATGCATTTGCTCAGTTATTTGTTATCAGGGCAAATGCTATGCTTCATTGATATCTTTACTAGTCAAATGACTGTATTTGGAAATAGGTTGTATGCTAGATTTGAAATAAAAATAGAAGTGCTATGTTTTGACAACAGATGCACCTGGAGCAAATATATTTGTAATATAGATGAGCACGTTTGCCAAATTATCTCATATGCAATGTATTTAGTGAATATTTTATCAAGAATCACTTTTGTATACAATATTACAAATAGTTTTCAGTCATAAAAAAAAAACAAACTGGTAAATGGCTCTGATGTACTTCTCTGCTGAGGTCTTTCCAAAAGCCCTCATAACTAAAATATTGCACTTATAATTAATCCCTTTAAAATGAATTGTACATGTGTGTATTTGCATTAAACATAATTAGCTAACCACAGCCCACAGCATATGTCTGTACAGCATGTGTAATCTGTTTATAGAACAGAACAGATGACATAATGTAGATTTTGGCTAGCAATCACATTCTCCTTCCACAAACAACATCTGAAATGATAAAAACAACACACGGATGAATAACTCTCAATAGGTAAAATCATTATAACCCACCTTTGCAAACACAACTTTAATCCATTTTGTTGGTCAAATATTCTGAGAGGGAGGTATATGATTCTAGCACATGGCTCAGTGTTTAACAGCAGAGTAACTCTCAAGCATTAAGAATGTGGGTCTAGGAAATACCACATTGGGAAAGCTGAGCTTGGAAACTGAGCCACATGCCTGAGTTACACTTGCTGAAAATGCTGAGGTCATGACCATACACTCAGTCATCATGCCAATTTCCTTATTCTTGCAGAGTTCCAATAATAGATATGCCCCATCACACTGCAAAAAAAAAAAAAAAAATCATGTAAAGATGTCTATTTCTCCCTTGTGCTCTGCTTCCTAGCACATAACATGTGGAAACTGCTTATCACATGCCAGGCATGGAAGGGCAAGTCATTTCTCTAGTTTTATGCAAAGTGATGAATATATTGCCATTAATCACTGATTTTTCAATTTCTCCTTCCAGGATCCCAACTACTCTTAGCTGGAGTCCCAGTTGCTTTCTCATAAACAAGGTTTTCCATTTCCTGAAGCACTTCTTTAAATATATACATGTGTTTTCCTGGTTATAAAATACTTCCTATTCACTGTAAATCAATTTCAAACATTTAGAAAGGTAATGAGACAAAAATTTAAATTAGCTAAAATTAAGATACAGCAATTGCTAGCATTTTTATATTTACATCCTTGTAATATATGTATATTTATTTTATTAACAAGATAAACATAAAAATGCTAACAACTGTTGTTTCTTCATATATATATATATATATATATATACATACACATATACACACACACACATATGTGTGCTAAGTCACTTCATTCATGTCTAACTGTGCACCACCATGGACTGTAGGTCACCAGGCTTCTCTGTCCGTGGGATTTTTCAGACAAAATACGGGAGTGGGCTGTCATGCCCTCCTCCAGGGGATCTTCCTGACCCAGGGATTGAACCCACATCTCTTATGTCTCTTGCATTGGCAGGCAGGTTCTTTAACACCATCTGGGAAGCATTTATATACATATAAAACTCAAGCCTTATCCTCTATATACAACTGAGAATTGAGAAAATATCATAGTCTGTTTTCCAATGTCACTGAATATTCTTCGGAATATTCCGAGTATCTTTAGTCTGTGTCATGCCGTGATCACACTAAACGAGTTGCTATTGTTTCCATTTTTGACATGATAATTAACACAGCATCCCTTATGCAAAAATTATATCTGTGTTTCTGATTACTTCCTTAAGTTCAGTATATCAGTCGGGATATTTTCAGTCCACAGCAAAAGAAGACCAAACTCTGAGTAGATTAAAAGAAGGAAATTTACTATCTTACCTAACCAAAATCTTCCTATTTCAGGGTAGAATGTTAAAAATTTATATAAATTCTAACTTCAGGCAAGTTTTCTGTACAGAAAGAATGTGCAGTGAGGCATACTCTTAAATCTGGCTAATAGATAAGAGGCCATTTCTCTTCAATTGTTCCTCATGAGCACCCCAGAAAATGTTTGGAATGCCAGGAGGCGTGCTTCCTGTGGGTGCCTGCATGTTTTCCATGCTTTGACATCCCATGTCAAAGAGACACTGAGATGCCCTCTGGAACTATCTGTTCATTGTGCATTGTATTTCGTATCCTAATCATTTCAAATTTCCTGGCATCCTCTAGTCTCTGGAATATAAGTTAATGATTTTATGTCCCTCAGGTCTTCCATTATCGTTGAAGTTAAAACATTTCACCTGATTGAGGTCTCACTATAATTCAGGTGATAACTTAGCTCAGACTCTCAACAGCTCTGAAGTATTTAGACATAATCCCCATTTTTAATTAAAAGTAAACTTAGACATCCAAATAGGTTGCATGAGTAACTAACATGCTCAAACTTCCCCCTCAGCCCACACTTTACGGTTCATGGTCCCATGTGGTAACATTTTGTGCTTTTATTGTGGATTTGGAATGGGGGAGCCTAGAACGGACAGTTTTTCTAACATGATTCTTCCTTGTGGACCATCTTCAGAAAGGCACAACTTTGAGTGATCTGCCTGCTTAACTTCTGGCCGTTTTTATTTCCTTGTGCTGGTAAAGTTTAGAAGGAGCGAAACTATCTTTTTAAAAGCATGTTAATGTCTTTAGTTTCCAAAATGGTCAATGTATCTAATTAATTCCAGAGCTACTGAATGAATTTGTGTTTTCTGGAGTTTCTGTTAGTCTGTTTTCAAGGTTAGATCAGATCTGTCCCTTATTCTACAACAGAAAGCTTGTGAGACGTAAGCTATTATCAATAAGGAAGACAGATAAGAAACAAATTGGTGTGTGTGCCTAATTGGAAAACAAATTTCAAGGCCTTACTTTGTATCTGGCAAGAGAAACCTAATATTTATCTAATATTTGTCACCAAATGATTGCTCATGTTTAGGCTCTAACATTGGTTTTTAAGACAGTCTCTTCATACGGGACTTTTAAATAAATGTGTCTTTTCTGCAAACAATACCTTAAAGTGATTTCTTTAACATGCCATGTCTTGTTTAAGTGGCTCTTGTTTGATTTTTTGGAGGTGGTTTTTAAATATAGTAACTTTAGGAACAAAGGTCATCTAAAGAACAAATAATAGATGCATTCTGAATTCTGAATAATATATAAAGATTCAAACAATGTCTTTTCTTCTACGGTCACTTAGGAAAAGTGAAATTTTGGTTCAAGTCACCATGACTTGATCCAAATCTTCAAGTACTTTCCAAAGCTTAAATTAAGAACTCACAAAATTATATAGATTGTACTACTAGCTAGCGTATGTTTTCTTCAGATTCTAAAAATCTTACTTTAAGATTAGTCATTACAATAAACTGCTACACTAGTAAGCATCTTTTTAGTTCTCTTTTTCTGCTATTATTTCTGTCTAGTTCTTGGGCTGTAGTCAATATCTATAAAGAAATATATACTATATCCTAATTTCCAACACAGTCCAAGGATTAGGTACAAGAAACATTGATGATGAAATATATTTTCATATAATGAAATGTTTCACTCATTTAAGAAGGATGATTATTTCTAGCTTATAGTTTTATAATATTGTTAAATAACACCTGGTATTAACACTCTCAATACCACTTTATTCAGATTATCCTGTAAAAATTTTGAAGCAGAATGTGTCTCTACTTTGAGATGAGGCTAGGGGTCAGATGCACAGCCTAGTAGAAGACTCCTAAATCCGAAATCCTCATTTTCTATGAGATAACCCAGGTGATACTAGTGGTAAAAACCCACCTACCAGTGCAGGAGACATGAGACACGGGTTCACTCCCTGGGTGGGGAAGATCCCCTGGAGGAGGAAATGGCCACCCACTCCAGTTTTCTTGCCTGGAGAATCCCATGGACAGAGGAGCCTGGTGGGCTACAGTCCATGGGGTTGCAAAGAGCTGGACATGACTGTGTGACTGTGTTAAGTGACTTATTAACAAGATGAAGAAAGAAGGGATACCATTAGTGTAAGAACCTTGTGTAAAGTTACACTATGCGTGAGTAGACCATATTAAAAATGGAGGTATATGTCCTTCTCCTTAATGTCCCTTGTCATGATTTTCAGTTCAGTTCACTTCAGTCACTCAGTCGTGTCTGACTGTTTGTGACCCCATGAATTGCAGCACGCCAGGCCTCCTTGTCCATCACCAACTCCCGGAGTTCACTCAGACTCATGCCCATCGAGTCAGTGATACCATGCAGCCATCTCATCCTCTGTTGTCCCCTTTTCCTCCTGCCCCCAATCCCTCCCAGCATCAGAGTCTTTTTCAATGAGCCAACTCTTCGCATGAGGTGGCCAAAGTACTGGAGTTTCAGCTTTAGCATCATTCCTTCCAAAGAAATCCCAGGG